>CAOGCB011900598.1:0-10116 GCA_948266635.1 Cnidoscolus chayamansa | reverse complement strand
CCATCATGTTATGCATGTTATGCTGTATGAATCTCATGCCATTATATGCACAACCTATCTCATGTTTCCATAATCATAGGCATAAGCATATCATATCTCATCAACTCAATTTCATTTTCATAATCATATTTCTAAAACAACATACCAACCACATAAGATTCAATACTCAATCAATACAATCACATTTCATCATTCTCAAACACATTACTCTTTCACAAACAAAACACATAATACTTAACTTTTAAAATCCATATATATCTGTAAAAATCCACTTCTTTATCAATTTCACTGGTGGCTTCCAAATTACATTTCAATTTACTCACTGGATTTTCAAATCAATACCAAAAGAGAAAATCATGTAAAAATACACATTACACATAATGTCATCGTGCACACGGTTGCACGATGATCCTCATAACTTAATTGGCTTACCATGTTTTCAAACAATAATATTTAAGAATTCCCAACCATATCAAATAACAACATTTAAACATATTGTCATCGTGCACATGATTGCACAATGACTCCATAACTTACCTTCTTTTGTTTTTCCTTTATCCCTTCAAGCTTGATCTTCCGATATATTATCGTTCCGAGTACCTATTTAATATCACATTTCTTATCAACATCTATAATATTTTCATTCAAAAGCATAAATAAATACTATGAATAAAAGTCTACCCATACATTCCCAAAACTTGTTCTAAGTCTTATCTTTTTCCATAATTTCTCTTTGACAGAAGCAAATCGCGCTCGCGAGTCCTCAAGTTGTTCTCGCAAATACTTCTTCAAACCTACTGTCTCATGAAGGGTCTAATTCGACCTCGCAAAATCTCAAGTCGCCCTCGCGACTTTGGCGCAAAAGTTTTTGTCCGAAATCAGACCATTTTCGCGCCCGCTAGTTTCCTATGTCGCGCTCACGACTTTGGAAAATAAGTTTATGTCTGATTTTTGGACCATTTCGTGCTCGTGACTTCTAACGTCGCGCTCGCAACTTTAGCTAAAAACCTACTGTCTGGTTTTGGTCCACTTTTGCGCCTGCGACTTTAAGAAAGCCTTGGTCGCGACTTCCATTCCCAAAGGCAGAAACCTCACTTTTTCAACTCTAAATGCTCTAAAACTTTGTACAACTCATAATCATTTACCATTCAAGGTTCTCTTAAAGTTTTTGCTCATGTCAAACTCATTTGAGCCACTTTCTACCCAACTTAAGTTCTACACTCGATAAAGTACCTCTCTTTACTAACATTTAGTATTTCCAATTCATTTCTCCATCTATTCAAGTCATTTTGATCCCAAATTTTAACTGAAGTTCTAATCCATTTTAGCAAAGGTCCACTCAAAATTTCAGGTTATATGGAATCCATTTGGATACCATACTTACCATTCTCATTTCTACAATTTCCTGCATAATTACAATATCATCTTTCTTTTGTCTTATCTTTTGACCCATTTAAGTTCTCTTTTAGCCAAAGTTTCAAACATTAAACTTGTAGCTAACCTCCTAAACTAGTTTTATACCAAATTTAATAACTTTATCCAACCATTTAGGCTTCCAAATCACTATGAACATCTATTGCCCCATACTGCTACTGCATAATCCAGCAGTTTGACCTTTGTCTGTTCTTCCTACTTTTTCATGTATCTAATGATTTTATTTCACAAAATGATGTTCAAGAAATTTGTAAGTAATATTCTAATCTTTCTATCGGTATATCATTTATAAGTTTTGGACTTCATTTGGTTCACCAGAACCTTAGCACGAGTTTATTGTTCACCTAAACCTAATTCCAGTTGTCACTCTTCAATCACTTTACTCACTTCTATAGTCCTTGTTACCTTGATTTAAGTCCAAAAATCATGTTTTAATCTACATAAGTTCCTTTCCAGATTCTAGGGTTAATCAAATTCTCAAACCTAATATCATCAAAATCTAATGTACAACTTTACAACTAGTAAAACAATATACAACTAACCTTATTTATGTCTTTCTTCTTCTTCCTCTTCTTCTTCTTCTTATTCTTTCTCTCTTCTCCCTTTTCTTTCTCTCTTTTCCTTTCTCTTCCTCTCTTCTCCCGTTGCTTATCTGCTGCCCTTCATTTTTTTCTTTCTTGTAAATATCTTTCTTTACTAAGGCTTGTTGTTGTTGTTGTTCGCGTAAGGGAAGGAGTCTAAGTCGTGTGATTGTTGATATTGCTTGTGAGCTTATTTTGTTAGAGGATCCATATAGCCGACCCCAACGGGTTTGGGACTAAGGCTTGTTGTTGTTGTTGTTGTTGTTGTTGTTGTTGTTGTTGTTGTTGTTGTTGTTGTAAATATCTTTCTTTAGGGTGGCCACCTCATGGTCCCCTATTGTTGACTTTTCAAATTTTTTTCAATTTTTTAATTTCTTTTTATTTTATTTTATTTTCTTTTCTATTTTCCTTTTTATTTTCATTTTCTTATTTCATTTAATCACTTCCTTACTAATTTCATCATTTTAGGCACCTAATCTTCTAGGCCCTAAAATCCGTACATGACAAACAATGTATCCTTTGCAACCAAAAATTAGCTAAGCTAATTTTACCTTCAACTATCATAATTGATTAAATCAGCATACTTAAATAAGGATAGAACTCTTATTAAAAAGTACTTAGCCATAACTTAGACATAACTTTAGAGCATTAGCTTAAAAATTCAACAAAAGTCATAAAGTGACCAATTCACCCCCTCTTGGTCACTCAACTTTGGGATAACAAATTGGTATCAAAGCTTATCCTATTGCTCAAGGTCTAACAACCTTAGGAAGATCCTAGCAATGGCTAGTACATCAAATCAGGCTGGAGTTTCTACTCCTCTAGCAGAAGGACATTCCATCACTAGACAACCATTGTTTAATTGTTCAAACTATTCCTTTTGAAAAACAAGAATGAGAAACTTTATTTGATCTATAGATATAGAAGCTTGGAGAATTATATAGAATGGACCATTTATTCCTATGAAAGAAGATAAAGATAAAAATCTTGTTCCAAACACTGAAACATAATATGATGATAATGATTGGAGAAGAATTTCAACAAATGCCAAAGCTATAAATATTTTACATTGTGCATTGGATTTAAATGAACATAACAGAGTGTTTGGATGTGAAACAGATAAAGAAATATGGGACAAGCTGGAAGTCACACATGAAGGAACAAATCAAGTCAAGGAATCAAAAGCTAATATGCTACTGAGAGACTATGAGCTATTTGAAATGAAGCTTGGAGAATCAATTGCAGACATGAGCACAAGATTTATAGATTTGGTAAACATTCTAAAAGCTTTAGGGAAAAGATTTGATGAAGAGGAGTTTGTGAAGAAAATTTTGAGATCACTACCTAAGTCCTAGGAAGCTAAAACTACTGTGATTTTTGACACCAAGGACTTCTCAAGATTCACTTACGATGAACTCATTGGGTCACTCATTGCTCACAAAATGATGTTCAAAAAGGGCATTCCTGAAAAAGAAAAAGCTGAGAAGAGTCTGGCATTGAAATCAGATGAGGCAATAATTGATAAAAGTAAAACTGCTCAATCAGACTCATCAAGTTGTTCAAGTGAAGATGAAGAAATGGCCATGCTAGCCAGAAGATTCAAGAGAGCCTTCAAAAAAGGCGGAAAGAAAAACAAGAAGTTCATAAAGAAATACACTTCTAAGGAAGATGCAATATCTCCAATTCAGAAGGAAACAAAAGAAGCTGTTTGCTATGATTGCAATAGGCCAAGTTATATAAGGCCAAATTGTCCAAGGCTGACAAAGAAAAGATATAAGGAAGAAAAAGGAAAAAGAGCTATGGCAGCAATAAGGACTGCTTCAGATACCAGTTCATTAGAAAATGAAGATGAAGGTGCTGGAACTTGCAAAATGGCACTGGAGGAACCTTCTAAAGTGTCATCCAAAACTGATCATGAGGTAAATGATTCTAACTCAATCAATGTAGAGAATTAGAAATAGCTTTTGCTAGAGTCTACAATGAGTAAAAAAAACTATAAGAAAAAGTATAGTCATCTAAAACTAGAACATGAGACATTAAAATTAGAACTAGATATTCTGACAGAAATTCAAAAAGAAAACAAGTCTCATAAAACTCAACTAGGATTATTAAGAGAACATGAATAGGAACTAGAGAAATCTAGCAAGAAATGTAAACTGCTTATCAGAAAGAATCAAAGCCTTAAAAAGCAAGTAAGAACTTTAACAAATGATCTGTTTAGGTTTACTAGAGGAAAACACAATCTAGATGTGTTATTAGGATCACAAAAAATGACAAATGTGAGATCAGGTATAGGATTCAGAGGTATGTCCAAATAGAACAAATACAAGAATTTCTTTGTTAAAGCTAACTCATTCTACATGCATACTGTCACATGTTCTTATTGTAATAGAACTGGTCATTTGAGTCATTCATGCTTCATCAGAAAAGGATTCTCCAGAACAAAAGTGATTTGGATACCAAAAGAATCCAGAAATAACAGTACTAACTCTTAAGGACCGAAAGAAACTTGGGTACCAAAAATCTGAAAACTTGTTTGGCAGATATGTTTAAGAAATAAGGAGTACTCCAGTAGATGATGACTTAATAATTGGTGACAAAGGAAGAAGCATAAATAACTGGAATTGGAACACTTGGTCACCAACCTTCCATTGAAAATGTTGATGTGGTCGTAAAGCAGAAATTCAATATTCTCAGTATAACTCAATTGTGTAGCAAAGGCTTTGAGGTAACATTCTTCATCACTTGTTTAGAAATTATGACTTCATAAGAACAAACATTGTTTGTAGAACTTAGACTTGAAAAATGAATATATGACAAGTCTAGACAATTTTCATCACATTGAAAGGCATTCAATTACCGTAAAATGAATATAGTTGTATATGGTATAGGAAATTTGAACATGACAACATACACCTACTTTCCAAATTGTCAAAATAAGATCTTGTTAGAGAATTTTCTAAACTGGAAACAATCACCCTTGCAAAGCTTGCTCCCTAGGAAAACAAACCAAGACTAGCTTCAAACTTAAAAACACATACTCATCCTCTAAGATACTAGAACTGCTATAATCCTATCACTTCGAGGAGCCTAGAAGGCAAGACTTATGCATGAGTAATGTTAGTTGTAGAATTCTACAGGTTTTCTATATGATTTTAACCCACATTTATGCCTTGATTTTGTTTTAAATGGGATATTTTTACTAGTGTTTATGTTTTTTATTGATGCAGGGGTTAATTTATGAAAAGAAAGAGATTTTGATCATAATTGGGTTATTTTGGGTTAGCATGAAATTTGGGTCGAACATAGAAGAACTGATTTCTGCAGAAATGAACTTAGCCTTGCCCAATGCTAAGGAGGATTGAAGGATTTTTTATGTTTGCAATGCAATTTGGTGTCTTAGCCTTGCCCAAGACTAAAGGATTCATGGGAATTGCTAAGAAGAAAATTTGAAGTTAGCCTTGTCCAAGGCTAAGGAATGTCGGGATGTGCAGATACAGATTTTCAGTTTTCACAAACTTTTGCCCTAGCCGCCAACAGTGTTTCAAAATAGGAAAAATACTTCTTAGGCTACTTTTTAGGAAGATAAACTTGGCAAATAATTCAATTTGTATTTTCTTTATTTATCTTTTACTTTTCTTATCTATTTTAGGTTATTTTTAGCTTACAAAAAGGGGGATTGAGATCTGAATCACATCAACCTCTCATCTCCTCATTGTTATTCCGAATTTTAGTTTTCTTTTCTCAGCCATGTGTGGCTAAACTCCTCTTATTACAGTTAGATGTGGATTTTAAATTCAATCAAGAAGAATTGTGAGATCTTTATTGCTTCATTGTATTTTATTTTGATCTTCTAATATTTAGATATTTTCTTTGCTTCATAAAGCTGTTTTTAGAGAGTCTAAATGAGAAGGGCCCCTTGTTTATGCAATCTATTAACATGTCGCTAGTTAGAATCATTGTACCCGTAATTGTACCTTGATTTTAACACAAGTAGCAAACATCACCGGTGTGAAAATATTTAATCTAGCTTAAATAAATCATGCAGTTGAGTTTATTGGTTAGGGTTAGGTGTTTCTATTTCTTAACGCTGCCCATTAGTTGAATCTTAAGACTTTCTTAGGGTGATTAATTGGTTATGATTAATTAATGGACATTCCTTGATTAATTATGATCTAAGGAAAGATTGGTTGTTCGAAGCATCTTCAACAACTAGAACTAGCCTATTAGAAATCTAAGAAAATATTTTTTTTCTTCAATGATCAATTCCAATGATTGAATGGAAAATACCCTTCTAACTGGAGTTCGCTTTTCATCGATATTCATTAAATTTTATTGTTTAATTTTTGTTTCAATTAGTTTAATTAATTTCTTTAATTACAAAACCCCCCTTTTGTTTAATTTTAGTTTTTTGTTTAAGTTCTGTCATTAACGAATTTATTCAGTTAATTTTCTCCCTGTGGGATCGACCCTTGCTTACCTCTCTACAAGTTATTTGTTGCAGGAGCTAGGAATTTATTTTTGGTGGATTCGACACCCATCAAATTTTGGCGTCATTACTAGGGAGAAAAATTTTTTTACTGAGTGTGATTTTGTTAATGACCAGAACTGAACATGGTGGAGAACTCTTCTACGATTCAGAAATAGAAAAGACAACAAAACTGTTGAGGAAATGATTTAGAGAAAGTTTGTCAAACATTGAAGGGTCATCGTCTACCCTTGCCCAGGGAATAGAGCATGACTAAAGCTTTTCATGATCAAATGATTTCCAGGAAACAATTTCGCATTGGGCAAAAAGTGTTACTTTATGATTCTCGAATGAAATTATTCCTTAGAAAACTTAAGTCCAGATGGATTTGTGCTTTTGTTGTAACTAATGTTTTTCCTCATGGTGCAGTGGAAATAAAGAGCCTAGAGACAGGAAAAGAATTTAAGGAGAATGGACATCGATTGAAGTTGTATTTTGAAGGATTTAGCAACAAAGACAAGGAAAATATTTCTTTGCATGCTTCCACATATGTCTGATTTGGAGCATGTCTAGCCTAGGACAATAAACAAGGGCGCTTACTGGGAGGCAACCCAGCTAGGTTTTCCCAAGCCTAACGTGTTTTTTATTTCTGTTTTTATTTTTATTATTATTTTATTTAAAAAAAAACAAAAACAAAACAATGTCATCTCCTTCTTATGGTGATTCAGAGAATTTTAAGTGAAGAGGGGTTACACCATGGTCTTTAACGGTGGCTTATTTTTATTGGCAGTAAAAAAAATAAAGGGGCTATTCTCATTTTATTTACTGAGTGTTACTAAGGGTTTTTACTTTTTTTTTCTTTTTACCACTAGTATGTTTTATTTTCTTTTTCTACTCTGCTGATATTTGGTTTATTTTTTTTACAGCAGACCCACTTTTCTCTTCACCTAGGGTTCACGATCAAGCATTATGCATCACTTCCAGCCACCACCACTAGACCATTCAAAGCCACCATCTTCAATTTCGTTCCACCACTCACCTCCATCTTCTACTTCATCGCCGACCAGACCATTAACTCTCTACATTTGAAATCGATCTCCCTTCTTCCTCTACACCCATCACACTTTCGAAACCCACTTCCGCTAGGAGAAACCCCCAAATCGTGACCTCACCAGAAAATCGCCATTTAACTCCAACAAGGATCTTTTCTGCTGTTCCATTTGGAGTGGTGACATTCAGAACAAAAGGAAACTGCAGTTCAGATAATCACTCTTTGAGATGCTATGAAGAACCTCCTCCACAAAAACAAGGGCAGTACATATAACTTACTCTCTTTTTATTCTTCTGCCCTAAGTTTGATTTGCATGTGTTTATCAGCATTGAGGAAAATGTTGGATTCAAGTGTGGGGGAGGGTTGTGGTTTAGAAGTGCTCTTTGTTGCTGAAAGTGATTGACAATTTTGTTGCTCTTTGATGACTTTGTTGGTTCATGTTGATTTATGCTTTGTTGACTAACATCATATCTCCTCTACTATGATGCATTTTTATTGAATGTTTAGGTTGTAAATATGCTCTGTGGAAAATTTTGTCACTTTACAGTTTCTGCATATTTCATTTCGGGCTACAAAGCTGCTGTTGACAAATTTTTATTTTGCAAAAATGATTTTGTCCATGCATTCTTTGAACTTTTGATTTTTTTTGATTTGATAGGAAATAGTTAGCAATTTTCTTTTAATTATTTTCTCTTTTTCATTCAAACTATGGCACTTTCAATTAGTTTTTGAGTTAAGAAACTTTGATGCTTGACATATATGTGTTGAAATAGCTAATCTGTGTGTTCAATTACAATTTCGGTCTTCGCATTTTGGGAAATTCTTTAAAACTACTTTAGACACTTGCTTTTACCTTGTAACAATTTTTTTTTCTAGAATGGAATACACTGCAACTTAAGGAACTAAATTTTAAATACATCCTTGATCTAGTTTGCAGGTTTTACTTTTCTTCTTCCTGCACTTTATTCATTGTTTTGTTGAGATTCTCTGATTTTATATGCTTCAATGCCGCTTAATGTGTTTTGAACTTAATTGAAATGCAAGAGAAATTGAAATTTCATTGTGACTTGTTCATCGTTTTGCGTAATTATGTGAAAAAAAAAAGAAAAAAGAAAAAAAAGGGAACACTACTCCGCTGGTCAGGTGAAGTGGTCATAATAGAGCAAAAAGCAACCAAAGGCTGTGATAAACTGAGTAATCGGGTGTATGCGGGTCAGAATCGGATATCCTCGCGTAAAAAGGTTTATGACATCTTTGGCATTTAGTTTTAAGTTCTCTGAAAAAAAATATAATAAAAATATTTTACTTCCAAGGGCTGAAGTAGGATGTTAAGGGTCCTTTTTCCCTTAACCAGTGGATCTAAATAAAGACCCTGGGTACGGAGTAGCTTTAAAACTTGGAAGAAGTGTCTCACCCCTTATTTTGGGCCTATTGGGTGCGAATCTTTTTTTATGTTGTGTGTTTGAGCAAGTTTAATAGGGAATTCCTCTTGATGTTGTACTTTTTTTTAGAACAACTATATGTTAGTGGCATTCTTGTATATTTCATTTTGAGATTCTTGATAAAGGAGTTGTCTATTTGTGTGGATTGATGAAATGTCTCTTTGCAATTGGTTCTCGATTGTTTTATAATTTTGTTTTCTAAGGTAGCTGTTGAACTATTCTGAAAATGATTAAAGTGTCAATTTTGGTTTGAAGACTTTTCCCATTTTGCATTGATTTAAGCTTGGTCAGGTTAAAATTGTTTTCATGATTAAAATTTAAGTTCAGCATCATAGTTTCTAATTTTAAAAGGTAGTTGAAATCTCTATGCTTTGAATGAAATTTAGAAAATAGCTATTAGATTTTTGCTTAATCCTTGCCTTTCATTTCATTTAACCTGAAGTTCATGGATTGCGTTTTACTTTTGGGAGGATAATTTCTAACAGGGTTAGTTTTTGATATGATTTAAGCTTGAGGGCAAGCTTAGGATAAGTGTGGGGGAATTTGTTAGGTGTAAATTTCTACATGTTTTCTATATAGTTTTAACCCACATTTATGCCTTGATTTTGTTTTAAATGGGATATTTTTACTGGTATATATGTTTTCGATATATGCAGGGTTTAATTTATGAAAAGGAAGAGATTTTGGTCACAATTGAGTTATTTTGGGATAGCATGGCAAGATTGGATCGAACATTTGTATGAAGAAGAACTGATTTCTGCAGAAATGAACTTAGCATTGCCCAAGGCTAAGGATGATTGAAGGATTTTTGATGTTTACAATGCAATTTTGTGTCTTAGCCTTGCCCAAGACTAAAGGATTCGTGGGAATTGCTAAGAAGGAAATTTGAAGTTAGCCTTGCCCAAGGCTAAGGAATGTCAGGATGTGCAGATACAGATTTTCAGTTTTCACAAACTTTTGCCCTAGCCACCAGCAGTGTTTCAAAATAGGAAAAATACTTCTTAAGCTACTTTTTAGGAAGATAAACTTGGGAAATAATTCAAATTGTATTTTCTTTATTTATGTTTTAGTTTCCTTATCTATTTTAGGTTGTTTTAGCCTTTAAAAAGGGGGATTGAGATCTAAAACACATCAATCTCT
>CAOGCB011900549.1:0-10183 GCA_948266635.1 Cnidoscolus chayamansa | reverse complement strand
TTAAGTTACTTATAAAATTATTTAAAATTTAATTTAATAAAAATTAAATTAATTTTTTAAATAAATTAAATTTAAATTTATTAAATTCTACCCTAATGAAACTTCTATTTAATTTGTTTGTTCTCTCTTATAAATATTTATGAAATTATTTGAAAGTGTTGCAGTAGGTCCATGTTTAGAATTATGTGTGGCACACATATCTTACAAAGATTTGGTAGGATGAATGCATGTTGTTGTAGTTTCACTTGCATACTTATCCATCAATTGACAAGACCTCCATCCATCCATCCATATTTAATTTCAATTTTATTTTATTTTTATAATAACAATAAAAGACTATATGAAATAAATATAACATAAATCACAATGTAAAGCTATGTTTTATTAATTTCAAAACAACTAAATTCAATTATTGATTTAGGTGTTTGGAATTTCAAATTGAGTGCTTACCCATAAAATTAAATTTAATTAATCTCTTAACAATAATAGGTGTTTTTTATTAGTCATTATCTTGACCCATACACCTTCATTAATTTTATTTATTTATTTTTAATTAATAAATTTTAAAATTTCAAACTTTTAATTAGAATAATTAAATATATAAATAATATATTAACATGCAATTTATATTTATTTAAGCTTGTGGAGGTGAAAAGAGAATATTTAACACTCATCATAAAATAAATAAAAAAGGAAATATAGAGTAGTGGAAAAGGGAAGAGATAAGCTATGGTAGACATGTGCACCTACACCATGCATATCTTTCCTCAAGAGATGACTTGATCATGATGAGACAATCAATAATTAGATTGATCAACTTCAACTTGCACACCTTAATAGCAACTCCAATGAGTGAGACCCTCTCATCAATTCACTATTTAATTTAACTATTCATTTTCTACTTACGATCTGAATAAGTCACACATACATTTTAGTATATGTCTATCGACGCTAAGGACATATTCCAAGAGTGAGAAATAGTGATATTTTTTATTTATTATCTTGTATTTCTAATAAATTATTTAATAATTGATATGTTAAATCATATACATAGAATAATAAATTAATTTATATATATATAAATTATTATGCGGAAAGAGGAATATAAATATAAATTAAATAGAGTTTAAATAAAGATGAAATCTTCATGGGATAATGTGATATCTTCATTTATGTGTCACTACATCATTTAATAATCCAAAGCATGTATATTAAAGCTTCAAGTAACAAAAGGAATGGAGCACAACGAAATGGAGGCAAAACCTTTATATCCATTGCTGCAACTTTATAGAGTACATACACTCATATTGCCACAGAAAAGCTCTCATAATATATATTAAGAAAAAGAAAAAGGAGAGAACATGTAGAGAAGGTGATGAAAAGATAGGAGAGTTCCTAAGAATTGACAAGGTTCATGCATGAGGAAGGGCACATTGCCGTCCTATGTTATAAGGCATACCTCCTTCTAAAGGGTTTCTTTTTTTTTTTTTTTATTTTCTTTGCTCTCCAGGATAACTGATTTTGAGAGCATACCATAATTATCATATTGAAGAAAAAGGGTTGTGGTGTCCACCTCCTTTTTTGGTGTGGCTTTGTCCTTTTCACTCTCTGGATTGTACTGCATCTTCACTCTAAAGATCAACAATCATTGCATCAGAACCACTAAAAAAAAAAAAAATTCTACACTATTAGATATTCCTTGTATGCACTGCTCTTAATATACTGAAAGGTTTCGATTTGTGTAAGTTAAAAGAATTACGTAGTCTTATCTATCTATCTATACACTGTATAGAAATGCCTTGTTCAATTATATTGTTGCCAATGCTTTCCAGTGAAAACTTCCAAATACATAACATCATTTCAGAAACGATACTCTTCTGTTTGGAGTGTTCTCATAATATTTTCATCTAGCATCTTATCTATAACTATACATTTTCTTTATTAAATCAATGGTGATAGCAGAAGGCACATGCCAATCTACTTGAAGGAAAGGTAAAAAAAAAAAAAAAAAGAAATTTTGAGATAATTTAATAATCAACTGAATCTCTCAATCTAGTTGAATAATGAAAATAAAGAAAAAAAGAGGCATAGTATTCATGAAAAGGTGAAGGATCTCTGGTTAACATAAAGAAGGGTATTATATCATGTAAAATATGAGTTAAAGCAAGGGCATTTCAGTATCCAATCTCATAAAAAAAAGAAGACTAAGAGAAACATGGAAGACTGGATGTGCTATTATTAAATGAGATAGCACAGTAGCAGAGATTTCCATACTCATGATGTCTAGCAATGCAATTACTATTTTTCTCTTGTTGCTCAACATCTCTCTTTTTCCAGCCATCTCTGCACTTAACCAAGAAGGTCTCACTCTACTTTCATGGCTCTCAACCTTCAATTCTTCCTTTTCATCTACTTTTTTCACTTCTTGGGATCCAACCCACCAAAATCCTTGCATATGGAAGTATGTCAAGTGTTCTAGTAGTGGGTTTGTGACAGAAATAGCAATCACCTCTATCAAACTTCCTGGTGGCTTCCCTACCCAGCTCCTCTCTTTTAATCATCTCACCGCTCTTATCCTTTCCCATGGTAACCTTACAGGAGAAATTCCTCCTTCCATAGGAAATCTGTCCTCACTGATCACCTTGGACCTCAGTTTCAATGCTTTATCAGGAAATATCCCAGTAGAAATTGGAAAGCTATCTCAATTGCAGTCACTTTCACTGAATTCGAATTTGCTACATGGTGAGATTCCAGGAGAAATAGGGAACTGTTCGGGGCTTACACAGCTAGAACTATTTGATAACCAGCTCTCTGGAAAGCTTCCTGCAGAAATAGGACAGTTGTTTGCTCTGCAGATCTTTCGCGCTGGTGGAAACCAGGGAATTCATTGTGAAATACCAATGCAGATATCGAACTGCAAACGGCTACTTTATTTGGGTCTTGCAGACACTGGGATTTCAGGACAGATTCCAAGTAGTTTAGGGGAACTGAAGTATCTCAAGACCCTTTCAGTTTATACAGCAAATCTCACTGGTAACATCCCATCAGAAATTGGCAATTGCTCTGCCTTAGAAGATCTCTTCTTGTATGAAAACCAACTCTCAGGAAAGATTCCTGAAGAATTGGCTTCATTACAAAATCTCAAGAGGCTACTGCTGTGGCAGAACAATCTAACGGGAAGCATTCCAGAAGCTCTGGGAAACTGCTCGGATTTAAAAATGATTGATCTCTCCATGAATTTTCTAAATGGCGTAGTTCCTTCGTCTCTTGTCAAGATAGTAGCATTAGAGGAGCTTCTTTTGTCATATAATTCAATTTCTGGAGAAATCCCACCTTTTATTGGGAATATTTCTGCTCTGAAGCAGCTTGAACTAGATAATAACAGGTTCTCAGGTGAGATTCCAGCTGCCATTGGGCAACTAAAGGAGCTTTCTTTGTTCTATGCCTGGCAGAACCAGCTCCATGGAAGCATACCTTCTGAGCTAGCCAACTGTGAGAAACTTCAAGCATTGGATCTTTCTCACAACGTCCTTACTGGGTCAGTTCCACATTCTCTCTTTCATCTCAAGAATCTAACCCAATTGCTGCTGTTATCAAATGGACTTTCAGGTGAAATTCCATCTGATATTAGCAATTGCATTGGTTTGATCCGTTTGCGACTAGGATCAAACAACTTTACTGGTCAAATTCCACCAGAAATAGGGTTCCTACGTAACTTGAGCTTCCTCGAATTATCTGATAATCAATTTAGTGGAGAAATTCCCCTTGAAATTGGAAATTGCACTCAGCTAGAAATGGTTGATTTGCATGGAAATAGGCTCCAAGGCATCATTCCGGTAACTCTTGAATTTCTTGTCAATATAAATGTTTTAGACCTTTCAATGAATAGAATATCGGGCACCATCCCTGAAAACTTGGGCAAGCTTGCATCCTTAAACAAACTGGTAATCAGTGAAAATTACATCACTGGTTTGATTCCTAAGTCACTAGGCCTCTGTAGGGATCTGCAGTTGTTAGATATGAGCAGCAACAGATTCAATGGTTCAATCCCGGATGAGATTGGTCAATTGCAGGGACTAGACATCCTCTTGAATTTAAGTAGGAATTCTTTAACAGGTTCAATTCCAGAGAGCTTTCGGAACCTCTCAAAACTTGCCAACTTAGACATTTCTCACAACAAGCTCACAGGAACACTCACAGTACTGGGTACGCTTGACAATCTCGTCTCTCTGGATGTCTCATACAACAAATTTTCAGGTTTCCTTCCTGATACTAAGTTCTTCCATGATCTTCCTGCCACTGCATATGCTGGTAATCCAGAGCTCTGCATTAACAGAAACAAGTGCCCGTTAAGTGGAAATCGCCATGGCAACCAGACCAGAAATCTCATCCTGTGTGCCCTTCTCAGTTTAACTGCAACATTGTTGGTTGTGCTTGTGGGAGTGCTTCTATTTATCAGAATTAAGCGAGCTGCATTTACAAGGAAAGATGAAGAAAATATATTGGAATGGGATTTCACCCCATTTCAAAAGCTTAACTTCTCTGTTCATGACATTGTAACCAGGCTGCCAGATTCAAATGTCATCGGAAAAGGTTGTTCAGGGATGGTTTATCGTGTTGAGACTCCATTGAAACAGGTTATCGCAGTGAAAAAACTATGGCCAGCTAAAAATGGTGAATATCCAGAGAGGGACTGGTTTTCAGCAGAAGTTAAAACTCTTGGATCAATAAGACATAAAAATATAGTAAGGCTTCTGGGATGCTGTGACAATGGAAAAACCAGATTGCTTTTGTTTGACTATATCAGCAATGGAAGTTTGGCAGGATTACTCCATGAGCAGAAGCTGTTCTTAGATTGGGATGCAAGATACAATATCATACTGGGGGCAGCTCATGGGCTGGCCTATCTTCATCATGATTGTACTCCTCCAATAGTACATCGTGATATAAAAGCAAATAATATCTTGGTAGGGCCACAGTTTGAAGCCTTTCTAGCAGATTTTGGACTTGCCAAGCTTATTGATTCTGCAGAATGTTCAATAGCTTCTAACACAGTTGCCGGTTCTTATGGATACATTGCTCCAGGTAAGTACAAGCTTCTTTCATTATACAACTGAAGTCAATGTTCACAAATTAAAGTTGAAAGCTAAAAACATAATATGCTTATATATGCAATGTAGGCTAACTTCATTTACAAATTGCAGAATATGGATACAGGTTCAGAATCACAGAGAAAAGTGATGTGTACAGCTATGGTGTAGTACTTCTGGAAGTGTTAACAGGGAAAGAACCAACTGATAACAGGATTCCTGAAGGTGCACATATTGTCACTTGGGTTAACAAGGAACTCCGAGAAAGAAAAAGAGAATTCACATCAATTGTCGAGCCACAGCTTCTTCTTCGATCAGGTACTCAACTTCAAGAAATGCTTCAGGTTCTTGGGGTGGCTCTCCTCTGTGTGAACCCTTCCCCAGAGGAACGACCAACAATGAAAGACGTAACAGCAATGCTGAAAGAAATCAGACATCAAAATGAGGATTGCGAAAAACCACATTGCAACAGCAAAGGAGCATCCACAAATGCAAAAGCACCATTTCGCTCTTCTAGTTTCTCTAGATCATCTGAACCTCTAATTAGATCACCTTCCTGAACCCACAAATCCACAAAATATTGCACACTAGTTCATTGATTATTTTTCAAGCAACAAAATTATTTGTATAGATTGATAATGTGTTGTAGTGGTAGGACATAAGATTCTGTTTCTTATACACTAATTAAAGTTTGGTCTCATAACATGCTTCCATTGGATCTCATTGTGCTTTCTCTCCAAAGCAAAGGAAAAGGTGCAGAATGCATACATTTTTAAATGCCATTTCTGCCAAGGTGAAATCCTATAGTTCAAAAAAAAAAAAAAAAAAAAAAAGATAATGACAGTGTGATACATCAAAGTTCAAATTCTCAGACAAGGTACTGTATATAAGCATAAATTCTTTATTCCCTTTCCTACAGGTTAGAACATTCAGAACTGCTAAGATTTGCATATGCCCCACAAAAAAATCAGACCAAAATGCCATCTACTGATCTAGCAGCTAGCATATATTCTACACAGAAATGAAAAAATTAACCTAATCAAACCCATCTGTCAAAATAACTTTTTTCAATAGGCCTCACTCCTACATAAATTGGCTCATCTACCAGAATCCTCTTGCATCCATCCATCTCATTCTTGCCTAAACCAAGATACTGTCATAAAGCATGTTTGTAAGAAACCAAAATGTCTAAAATCTGTCATTGTAGCAATCCAGCAAGATGCTTCCCTTAATAGCGCTGGTCACAAAGTGAACAATAATTAAAAGTGCTATAGGATAAAACATATCAATGAACAGGGCCATGTTACAAACACGGTTTTCAAACTGGGGACCAAGAGAAAAAGGCATTTAGCTTTTGAACCTATCTGTTGCCCATGGGGAGCTGGGCCAATGAAAAGCCATGGTTGCGACACCAATATGTTGTTGACATAAGCCAAAATAAATTATGAAATTATGGAGATGCAGAAGGACCACCATTCCCCACAAGACCGCCCAACATCAGTCTTAGTAAAGATAAAGAAATCTCATGCTCCATGTTCTTGAAAGGATACATTGCTTCTAGTCACATGATATCAAATTAGATCAGGCCCACAAGAGCCCGCACGGGCTTAGCACGGTTGGTATTCGGTTGGTAGAGTTGGTACCAAAGAGCCAAGGTTCGAGTCCCGGCAGCGGCAGTGTAGGAGTTTCATTCTCTGGGTGGGCTCCTTGTGCGCACCGGGCCCCTGGGCCTCCCATCTAAGAGGCTGCCGTGTACCATGATTTACCTCCCCTCTTACACTGTCTGGCCGGGGTGAGAGGGGCCCCTTAGGGTTGGGGGTTATCAACCTTTTGGTACCAAAGATCAGGCCCACAAGTAGATTTAGGAGTTCTATCAAACTCTAATAGCCAAGAACATAACTAAATATCAATGCAAGTTATCAGTTTTATGGAACTTTTCATTCAAGAAAGTTAAACCTCAACAATTAAGAGTGACAAGAAGCTAACTAATCCAAATATCCTCCTAAACTCTAATGGTTGGTGCTACACTTTTTCAATCTTCTAATGGAAGAATCACAGTTCTTGATATTGTTAGAGAGATAATGGTACTATTCATTTATTATCCTACTGCATACTTGGCTGATAAATTATTCTTTCAATCAATAAGATATATATTTCAACATCTGAAACCATACAAAAGGTGGCATCTAACTTTCAATCTTTGGTTCCATCATAATACTGTAATGTTAAGCTTCTTTATTTCTTTTTCTCGACATTCTAATCCTATAATAGTTGATGACACCTTTTTCTTTTAAATATTCAGAAGCTTATATCCCCATGAAAAATAATATTTATTGGACATTCAAGGTGAAGCCTCTCCACCTGCTATCATGCCCAAAGAATGATGATTCAAAACAAGAGTTCCAATGGACAAGCTCACCGCATAATTCATAATCCAGTTTAAACAAATTTCCCTCGTTGTTATAATGGTTTAAATGGAATAAAAATTTCAAGAACTGATTGAAAAGATAATATCCTCTCATCCTATGAAGTAATAGTATAGAGTATAAACCAATGATATCGAGTTCAAGCACCGGGTGCGAATTAGAATTGAAATTTTCTTAAATTTAAAACTAATAAAATATAAATAATTAAAAACAAAATCATGTAATTAAGTAATTACCCATAATTTCATTGTCTCTTTTATCTATCTTTTTAAGCTATGATAACTTATAATATGTAAAGTCTTAATAAATTCATGATCATACTATTATCATTAGTCACTGCCCAAAGTAGGATATGCATGCTCTAGCTTACAATGGTTTGTAAATACTTGTTATAATTGTGCCTAAGATTGAGATAAAATGTTGTGATTGTGTGCTACAATGCCTACGAATATGCATGTAAATTTATATATTCCTGTAGGAATAACCATGCTTTTTTTTCTCTCTTCTTTTTTTTTTTTTCTTTTTTTTTTCTTTTTGTTGGAGAAAACCATACACTTCCCATCTTTTTAAGTTATAGTTATCAAATCATAAATCAAATCGAAAAATAATTCAGTATTTTTACAATATATATATATATATATATTAGAAAGCTAATGATTCGTATTATGAATTGTAGACAACAAAGATCCAAATATATTACTTGCATACCCAAAAAATACATATTCTTTTTCTGTGTTAATCTTCTTTTTTTCTTTTTGGCAAAATATCAATCAGACAGCACAAATTTGTACAACTTAATTTGAAAAAAATAAAACAATCCCTTTGGCGCTTGGAGAATCCCAAGTAATGAACATAACATCCCTGAGATAAGAAGTGATGAATCAGAACAAGTAACACATGACCAAAAAGATTTTGTAATAAAGTTCACATTTAGGAATATCAAAATGGTTATCAAATATTGCAAGAACATCTCCGATACCTCAAAAGGAAAATTCAGAATTTAGACTAGAACATTATGATCTTGAGATCAAGCGCTGAAAAAATCATAGCCCTGCTCCAGGATGCCACTTTATGCTGCATCCAACACTTATAGAACAAGAAAACAATGGTCTTAGACATTGAATTGAAGTAGGCCAAAACTTCATGATATCTAGTGTTGAAATAAAGTTATAACAAGAAACTGAATACCTTGGTTTCTGAATTGATGAGACTTTCTGGCCACTAAGAACACAATCTATCGCCAGACTTAGGTCCCTTAAAAAGGTATAGTTGAAGCAATTTAATAATTGATGCACAGTTAATGTATATGTTCACAGAAGAACATAAATTGAATATTTGCTCTAGTGAAAAATACAAATGAAGACACTGACCTTCCTGTGACAGGCACATTATTACTGGGTCGGGAATCATCAAACTGGCCATGATACACCAGCTCAAATGGCCTCCGACCATCCTGGAACATTAAATCAATTCAGCAACGTGTTTAAAAAAGTTATACTAGCACTATTTTTTCAACATGAGTTCATGTAATTCAAATTTTAATTCAGTATGATCAGTTCTCCATACAGCGAGAGGGGCTGGATGGAGAACATAAATTAATTTATTCCTTCAACCTCAATGAGGCAGTGTACCATGCTTAAAGGAAATGAGTGATATTGAAGGCTATGTAAACCTTTTTAAATAGAAAAGACTCCGGTGTGCAAACAGCTCCAAAATTTCGAGCAACTTCCTGTGACTGCAGTTGATCAAGTTCAACTAGTTAAAGCACTTCCGCAAATTTCAGAAGAAAATAAGTTTTATAATAAATAGTAGCCATGCTCTTCCAGCAATGAGATGACATAAATCAGACCAGATTGATATAATGAATCCAATAATGTTACTCTCTATTTTGATTTACCGTTTAGAAAAACTTTAGGAAAAGGATTATTAGTGTACCTCATCATATAGATATGGAAATGGGTAATTAAATATTTTAGCCTCTTCTGCCATGAACTCTGGTCCGTCCTGCAAAAGTAGTTCAATTTTGAACAAAGCAGACCAGATGATAGCTTCAATACAGCTCTAATCTCAAAAAAGGCAAGTTATTAAAACCTGAGGGTGAGTAACCACAGAATTTGAAGAAATGGCAACAACTGCAAGTCCTTTCTGCAACATAATACAATAAAATTTAGATAATTTGTTGCCAGACACATTTGCTAAGTTATGCATGTCCCAGCAGAACAATGAAGCCAACCCTAGAGAAGGAAATTGATTCAGATACCTTCATGTAGAAATTTGAAAGCTTCACTATATCCTTCTTCAAGTGTTTAACAAATGGACAGTGGTTGCAGATAAACATAACCTGCACCTCCACATCCTTACAAGTTACAAGCCAAAATTGCTAAAGCTTTTTTGTGAGGTGAAACAATATAGTAATTTCTTGTCTTGCAGAAGCCACACTCGAAAATTGCCTAACCAGAACTGAATGTTGCAATAATAGTCATGCATTACTGACCGACAGTCACAGGCCCAGTTGTAAAATGTCAGTCCTAAGTAACATATTCTTCCAGATTGTACATTCCATGTCTTACATAACATCATTGATGTATTCAGAAAAAATTAGGATACAATGGCTGGCACTCTCACTCTCTTTTTGTGTTTTTGGATTTGAATACATCATTTGGCGCC
>CAOGCB011898121.1:0-14446 GCA_948266635.1 Cnidoscolus chayamansa | reverse complement strand
CTTTGTAATTGCCCGTATAGACCAAACTACTCACGAAATCACTATTGACTTGTCCCTACATTCGATCGTTTCTGATCAAGTTTACGATGGTTATGGCTATCCTTTGTTCACTTTCGAAGAGCAAAACACAACCAACTGATTATCGTTTCAATACGCGCCGTTTTTGGAGTCGATTCATAAGAGAGGGCTTAAGATTGAAGAGGTCGTGTGTGGGAGCTTTACTGTTGGGTGGTTTGGGGAGACAAAAAGGTCCAAGAGGATTGTTAAGGTGATGTGTTACTATTTAGATGGAACTATTAATTTGTACATGAGACCAATTGAGGGTATTTCCCTGACCGTTGATCTTGAAGAGATGAAGATTAAACACTTCAGAGATAGAACAACAGTTCCTGTCCCAAAAGCGAATGGAATTGATTACAGGGAATCCATGCAAACACCACAATTTGGGTCGTTATTGAAGGGGATCAACAGTTGCTTAATACTAAGCTTTGAGAGAAATAAAAAGTAGGTCGCTCATTTTAAGAGAGACAAGAGAGGAGAGAGATATAAATGGAGTGAGATAGATATGAGGATGAAAAAAAAGAGAAAAGATGGAGTAAAATATGTTGCATAAGAAAGAAGAGAGAATAGATAAGTCATTTCTACCTAGACAAACACATCATTTTGTTACTGAAAAATCAATAATCGAAGATAATGAGGATTTCAATGTGCACAAATTCAAAGTTAAAGAGGTTTTATGTTATATTTTAAAATTTAGGGATCATACTGTTACAACCCTCAAAGTTGAGGGTCAATCTGTGTAATTTACCAATATGTTGTCATTGTATATATATTTATCTAGGGAAAGGTTTGATTTTCTTGTTTTTATTCTTTTTCTGCTGCTGTGTATCGATTTCTTCCCAACCAACCCTCAAGTAATATAATTGTTCACTAATATCGAGCGATGGATCGGACTGATCTGAATTCAGTTTGATTTTCAGTCTATTTTTAAATTACTATTTAGTTCCAGTCTAGACCGATAGACCGAAACAAAAATCTATAACACGATTAAATGGTGTGCCTCCTAATCTTTCTCCTCTCTAGTTACTAATCTCTCTCTCTCTCTCTCTCTTCTTGCATGCGATGTGCGACCTCAAAGTGCGACATCAAAGTGCGACAATTTTGACTGAGTTCAAGAATTTTTAATTTAAATTTGCTAATTTTTTTTTTCAAGTTAGAGTTTTATTCATTTCGAGTACAATTTTGACTCATTTTGAATTCGAGTCAAATATTAACAAACTCAAATTTAATTAATTTAACAAATAAGTCGAATTTCTATTAAGTTTTATCTATTCAAATCTAGAATAGCTATAAAAATATTTTACTTCATAATTTTAAAAATTTTTAGTTTCAAATCAATAAATTTTTCCATAAAACTTATTTTCTTTGTAGTTTTAATTATTTTAATTTATTATGAAATAATTTTAATTAAATAAATATATTTAGAAGTTAGTTCGTAAACTTATAAATAAATCATTTTTTTCATTTTTAATGAATTGAGTATTAAAGTTTGAATCATTTACTAAATGAGTTTAAATTTTGCTAATTTAGAAAACAAATTGAATCAAATTAATTTTTTATCGAGTATAATTTTAAATACAGTTCATTTTTTTATTATATTTAAATTTCATTAATTAGCATTAATGGCTTAATTAGCATAGATTGTTGTATTGTGTCAATAATGGGTAACTTGATGGTGTAATTGCACAATTTTTTTAATAATTTAGAATTTAAATGGCAATGTTTATTAGTATTATCTTTTTATTTCAATTTTTTTTTCTTAATTGTTTTATTTTAAAAAAAAGTTCTTTAATTTTAAAAGTATTTTTAATTATTTTATACAATATAATAAATTATAATTATAATTTATATTTATTTACGATTTAATATTAAAAAAATAAAACAACAAATAATTATTTATTTTATTTAGTTAAATATTATTTAATTAGTTAATTGAAAGTTAACATTCTGATGATATGTATAAAATACTCAAAAAATGATTTTTTTTACCACGAAGATGTAAATATTTATTTTAAAAATGACTCCATTTTTTTTATTGATTAGAAAAATATTTTCTAATTGATTAATTTTTCTAAATCTTTTATACATCAAAAAATATTTAAAATATTTTTTTTATAAAATAAATGTAATTTTAATTTTAAATTTGTTTATTTGCATATATAAGCGCACTTATATACTCAAATAATAGTATTAAAATTACAAATTAAACACTACCTAATAACATCGAGAGCTTATGCATATTTCCACATGAAGCCATATAATTAATTTGAAAGAGTATATAAAAACATATATATGATCAATTGATAGCATTAAAATATAAATTAAACACCTCTAATACTATCGATTATGCTTATGTATATTTTTTTATGCACTAATATAAAATTTTCTTTTCAATTTTTTCAATTATTTCATTAAATGAAGTATAGAGAAGAAATGAGTAAAGAAATATAAGACAAAATAGACAATTGAGAGAGTCGGTTTAGTTTCGAACCGAATAAAAATGGACTGAATTTTAAAAAAATTTTAAATGTAAAATTAAAAAGATTTTCATCAAATAAACAAAAAATTTCAATTATATATATATATACCCTTTAAAGGAATTTAGAAAAACATATAAAATAAAATATATGCTCAATTGTTATTATTAATGTCAAAAATTAAGTAATTCTAATACCATCAATTGAACTTATATATGCGGCCACACACACCCATATAAATTAATTTAGAAAAGTATATAAAAACATATATAAACTTAGTACCAGAATCTGAGCTACTAACCTTAGGGATATCAGTAAAAGGAGATCGAGAAGGTGTGGCATCGACTGGTTCGAACTGTACTACATTAACTGGTTCAGACTGTACTACATTTCCTAGTAGCTGATTACTGAATTGAGGTGACAATGTATCACTGAGCAACCAATCCAGTGGTTCTCCCCCTGAACAATGGATAAGGTTGTGCCTAAATAAAAATACTCGATTTCTAGAAAATCACAGTTCATGGTAGTATACATGTGCCTGGTGTTTAGATTATAACAGCGGTATCCTTTTTTATGAACTCCATATCCCACAAACAGACATTTCTCAAGGGTCAATTTTAGTTGTGTCTGTTTTGGGAATATGAACAAATACAAAGCATCCAAAAATACGAAGGAGAGTGTTAAAGTTGGTGGAACTTGTGTAAGATCGGCTAAGGTTTGGATGGGAGTGCTAAAATTGAGAATTTTAGTAGGGAGGAAGTTGGCAAGATAAGTGGTAGTAGCCACTACTTCAGGCCACAAATAAACAAGGACATGGGATTCAAGCATAAGAGCCCTAGTGATTCCAGAAGAAAGTGATTTTTTTGCTCAACTACCCCATTTTGTTGAGGAGTATTGGGACAGGTGGTTTGATGAATAAAACATTTTTCAAAACATAAATTTTTTATAGATTTGTTCACAAATTCCCCCGTTATCATCTAAGGATTTGAATTTTTTTTTTTCTGAAACTGAGTGTGAACTAAATGTTAGAAGTGAACAAATTTAGAAAATACTTTAGATTTATGTTTCAGGAAGTAAATCCAAGTCATTCTGGTACAATCATCAATAAATAAGACAAAATATTTGAAACTACTGGATCTAGAGACAGGAGCTGGTCCCCATACATTAGAGTGTATCAAAGAAAAAACATATTCCACACGAGTATTAGTTGGCATAAATGACTGTCTATGGCTCTTAGCAAAAACACATGTATCACATTGTATATTTGAACTTGAAAATTTTGAAAATAGTAATTTGAGATAATCGTGCGAAGGATGACCCAAACGTCAATGCCATAGCCAACTTTGACGGTCCACGATTCCATGAGCCAATATTGTAGATCCCTTTTGAGATACTTCATCAACGTAGTATAGTCCGTTTCGTTCAGTGCCACACTCAATAATCTCATTCGTACGGATATCCTGCAGAACACAAAATGTGGGATACATGAGTACAGTACAATTTAATTCCTTTACAATATGACTAATAGACAACAACTTGTATGATAAGGAAGGTACAAATAGGCAGTTAGACAATTTCAATGTAGGTGTTAATTCAACAACCGCTGCTCCTTACACTTGTGTCAGTTCCCCACTTGCAGTCTGAATATAATTTTTTGTGGTACTGTGCATTTAATAATATCAGACCGATCATAAGTCATTGTATCAGTCGCACCATAATAAAAAATCCACCTACCAATTTTTTCTTTAATTTTTTTCGAGGGGCATTTGGGTAATTATGAATAGGGGCATTTCTGTAATTCTTCCAAGGAGGGGTATTTTTGTAATTTCCCCACTAGGGTTCTCCATCTGTTCATCATATAAAGTTGCCATAATTTTGTTACCTAGGCTAGGGTTTCGTACAGCGTCTCCTACTTCCGTCTGTTGAGCTCGTGTGGTGCTAGTTCCCTCCTACCGCGCGATGGTTCTTGCTTCCTTCTGTCACGGCTACGTGGTGTTGGTTCCCTCCCTTCGCGTGATGCTTGTTTCTGTTCTCACTATTTCGACCGCGGCAAAACCATCTCCTTCGCCCTCAAAGCCACCCTCGCCGGTGGTTATCATCTCCTGACCACCCAGCGCTGAGGCGGCTGTTCCTTTGCGATGGTTTTGGTCTAATCTTTTCTCCTTTTGTTCCCACCAGTCGGGATATCAGACGAGGTGGAAACAGTCTTGCCTGAGATGCCCCTTGACGCCGCAGTGATCACATGTTCAATCTGTCTTCCACTAGGATGAGGAGGTCACTAGAACTAATCGGCGGAACCTCATTTTCTCCTTTCTGTTTTGTCCCTATCCCTTTACGGCTAAGCCTACCCTAATTTCCGATGATGGAGTGTGCCTTCACATCCTGCCGTTGAGCTTAGAATGCTCTTCTTGGCGGCTTCTCAACGTACCGTCATGTATGCAGCTTCAACTGAGGGAAGGGGTGACGATTTCAGAATGTCCCGTATGATTGCATCGAATTCATCATTGAGTCCAGATAAAAATTTGAACAATTTGTGTTCTTGTTGTAGTTTATTGTATGTATTGATATCAGCTGGCGACTCCATATTTATTTTTGTAAATTTATTATTTACTTTTATTTTTATTAAATAACTATATAGCACGTGTTAAAAAAATTTTAAATTAGTAACCACCTTATCACCAACTATTTAATAACACTTATTGTTCATTATCCGATAACCACCTCTGATTTTCTCTTTTTCATATGTGATTTTTTCGGTTATTCACTTGGATCTATACTGCCATTTTTTGTTTTGTAGGTCTACACTAAAGGAAAAAATTGACCAACAACATAAACAATTTATCTTATTGTATTATCATTGTGACTAATAATTTCTCTAATATATATTGAATTAAAAAAATAAATGTTAGTAAATTATTTATTTTAGTAAATTAGTAAGTAACTTACTATAATTATAACTATTTATTTTATTAATAATTTAATCTCTAAAATTTAATATAAATTATTTCTTTAATAAATTATAGAGATTTAACTGTATTCTCATAGTAGGAATTAATTAAATGTAAATTTATAAAATGACATCATATAATAGATGTAATTATAATATTATATTATATTATATTTATTGTATATAATTAATTTTTAATATAAAATTTAATATAGAAAAATAATTGCTCAATATATACTTTAACCTCTTATTATATATACTTTAATACCTAAATTAAAATCAAACTTATTAGATATTTATAAAAAAATCATAATAATCAAAAACAAATTATAAAAAAATTTAAAAATAGTAATACTAATCAATCACATTTTATTAACTGTGTTTTTATTTTTATTATTTGCACTTTAAATTTTGACTAAAAATCAAAGTTATTCTCTCATCTTATTAAATATAAAATTTTCATTTTATAAAAATTTAGAATATAATTAATAAAATTTAAAGTATAAATAAATAAAATTATGATTATTTTATAATTTTTTGATTAAAAAATGATTGATTTGAGTTTAATTGTTATTATTTTTATAAATTTAGGTATTTAATAAATTATGATTTTAAAATAGATTAATTTTAAAGAGCATAAGAATGTTTATGTATATTTAGTCATATATAATAATAAAAAAAATTAAATTATTTTTAAGGAAGATGACTTTTTCTTAAAAAAGAGGAAGTTATTTTTTTTTTAATTATGATCATTTTATTACTATTTTTATTTATAAAATTATTAATATTTTTAATTTTATTTCTTTAAAAAATATATTCTATATAAAATAGTTTTCAAATTTAAGTTATTTTCTGTCAGAAAATAAATAGAGTTTATGTAATGATTAAATTATTTAGTTTTGTAACATGATATTAAATTATAAGTCATCATTATATTTTCTCTTAAAATTTTAAATTTAATTTAAAATATTTTTATCTATAATTACAATAAATTGACATTAATTAAGTTTATTACATAACATTTAAATATTTAGAGAGTTGACTTCTAATACTCTTGATCTTCCCGATAGCTCATATAAACAGGAAGATTTAGCATATCGATATCGGCTCTTGGTCACTTGGGGCTATAGTATATTCTAAGGATTGGGTTGTTCGCCCATTAAAATGGTATATGAGCTGGGTTCAGAATGTCGTGAGACGATTCAATTTATATTTGATGTGGGCGTTAGAGCATTGAGAGGATATTTCTTTAGTAGAAGAGGACCGGAAAGGATGCACCTCTAGTGTGTTAGTTATCGTGCCCATAGTGAACGCTAAATAATCAAGTGCAGAATAAATAACTGCTGAAAACATCTAAGTAGTAAGTCCACTTCAAGATAAATACTCTCGTGTTCCAATTTCAATAACACAATCGAGACATCAACAGGTTCTGTGAAATGTAGTCCTTATATTATTTATCTATTTTTAAATTATTTTATAAAAAAAATTAGGAAATATATTAATTATTTTGAAATTGAAAACTAAGATACCTAATTAATGATGATGTGTGTATTAATTGCAATATATCTTTTTTTTTTAAATAAAGAAAAAGGTGGGACCTAAGAAAGGATCTAAGGAGTTGGTGTTCTAGACAACTTGGTTTTCAAGAGGTCAAAACAAAAGTAAACTGAAGACATTTAAAGTTCTATGTCATAAATTAAGGAATGTGATAATCTAAATATATGCATTTAAAACTGTACCCAATTACTACTTAATCAAACATATTTTTATCCCTTCTCAAGAGCTCAGATGTGATAGTATAGATATGCTTTTTAACTAAATATATTTTTTTATTTAAATAAAGTATTGAAATGAAATTATTTTAATTTAATTATAAATATTTTTAACCTACTAAACTAAAATTAAATTATATTTGTATCTAAGAAGAAAATATCTCAATAAATATTTACACTATTTTTAAGAATTGAATCATCACTAATAAAAGTTGTTTATTAGCTATTTGATATTTAACTCGATTCGTTTTCTAAATAAGCTAAACTCGAACTTAATTTTTAAGTCAATTTAATAAACGAGCCAAAGTTGAACTTATAAATATTTGATTCAAAAGTTCATTTATTTATAAGTTTATAAGCTAGCTCGTGGATATAGTTATTTAAATAAAATTATTTAGTATTAAAATTATTATTTGTAAATTAAAATCATTAAGATTACAAAAGAGATAATTTTTTTAGGAAATTTTATTATTTTTAAATTAAAAATTTTTAAGTTGTAAAAATACAAATTTTTTAAAGTTATTTGACATTTGATGTGATAAAAACTCAATAAATGCTCAATTTGTTTATTAAACGAAACACATTTAATCTTATTGATATTCGGTTCGAACTCGAAATGAGTCGAATTTGAAATGAGTTGAACTTGAAATGAGTCGAACTTGAAATAAGTCAAACTCGAAATAAGTCAAACTCGAAATAAGTTGAATTCGAAATGGATCGAACTAGAAATAAGTCAAATTCGAAATAAGTCAGAATTCGAAATGAGTCGAACTTGAAATGAATAAAATTCGAATTTGAAAAATTTTTAACAAATTAAATTTAAACCTTTTAAAACTCGATTTAGTTAATTTACCCCGATCCATCTCACCTAAAAAGAAAATGATGAATGAATGAAAAAATTAAGAAAAGTCAATAATTTAAAAATTCTTTTAATGTGTTTTACCAAATTAAATTATAATCAAATAAATTGGTTTATTTAAATATTTTAATTTTTTAAAAAATAGTTATTTAAACACTTTTTTTATAATCGTAATTTAAGTTCAAAATCGTTAGTGAATTGAAAAAAGAATATTTAAATCTTAAAAAAATTAATTTCAACACTTTAATAACTAAATTTATGAATAATAATTTTAGTTTATATACACTTTTAAAAGAAAAAGAAAAGACATTTAAGGCTTTAACAAAAAGTTAAATATTTTAAACCTCAATTAAATAAATTTGATTTCAAAACTTTTTAAAACTTCCCCTTTTGCCGTCACTCCCATCTTACTACAGAGGTAACTTGAGCAATCTTCATTCCCTCATTCCCGGGAAGAGCTCTTGTTAAACGATCAGTTTTCCTTAATCCTCTCATTTTCACTTCTGTTAAGAAGATAACAGTCATCAAGACATAAAGTTCATGTGTTTTCATATGAATGCACATTCATCACATAATATTTCTTATACTTCTACATTACAGTACATGCAATATATATTTCATATCATGTACTTAAACATTCACAATACATGCCATAACATTTCATACTTGACTCTTACTATCTACCAGACATCATGTGATGCTTGCCCTTAACATCTTATAGACACCATTCATTTATTCATAAGTTCGATTATATAATATCATTCTGTAACAGTTCGACCGTACTAGACCACTGCCAACATTAGAATTTCTATCACCCGAAGGTGATAAAAACTCTAACAAGCCTATGTGTCATCATACGTCATTTCTATATCATAATTTTTTACTTTTCTTTTATTTTTTAATATTTCATTTTCATTATGCATTTGTTCATTCACTTTCATTCATTCTTACTACTGCATGCATATAATATACATGTACGTTTCACAATATTTATATTATGCATGCAGTACATAACTATCATGATATGAGGGATTATATGAAAGAATATAAATTTTTCATCACACAGTGATCATACAATCTTATACTGAGTCATACATAGTTATGTTACTCTTATTACATAATCCATTACATTTCATAAGCTTTAGCAACAACAACTATTACATACTTAGTCCGGATCCATCTTTCTAAGTCATCATCTTGACCCTATGAAAAATGGATAAAGGGAAAGGGGATAGGCATAAAAGGGGTGTGAGCTATTTTGAAATAATTTCGTGAGTAGACATAGAAAATAACATACATAAAATATTCATTTTCATGCTAGTGTAATGCATCATAAACAAACATTTCATGTAACTTTGCAAGTAGAGTGAATCTGTCCTCATAGACTTCAATGCCTAGTAGCCGAGACAACTCCTAAGGACTTCATTAATGTTAACTCACGCAGCCAAAGCGTACCTTCGGGCTAATGATTCCAGTAGATGAATCATACTCTCGGACCGTCATTTACCATTAAGTATAATGCCAAAAAGCTCTTTTCAACCATTTTAATCTTACCATATATTGGTGCCAAGTAGCTCTTTTTGGCCAACTTGGTCACTCATACATTACCTTTCATTTCCATCAATTCATCATATCATTAAAGTATATGGTTCATCCAGTACTCACCTAGTCATACATATCACATAACATTTATGCAATGCAACATTCATCGTGAAGCTAATGCATCATGCTAACATTATGATGCATGCTCATGATATAAAAATCATTTTTTTTCATACATTTAAAAGCGTTTAGCATCTACTCACTTGGAAAATTGCATCTTCACAATAATCCAATCTATTGCTATCTCTAATTCCCTGAGTTCGATCCTATATTGACAGACTTTGGATTAGAGACAATACATATACATACACCATTTCTATACTCTAAGACTCATTCTCATACTTCCCCATGCATTATTTCTTTACTTATAAGTTATTGTCTGGTTATCCTAGGCACATCACTTGGAAGCCGAGTGATATCCTTCACTCTCCTATAGTTTCTTGAGTCATTTCCTTACTTAGCTGAGTGATGCCTTGATTGCATCTCTCAATACCGAACTCTAACTTTGTATAAAGTGATACTCTGCGAGTATCACTCAATACTATCTTACCTCACTTAGCTGTATGGATGTCTTAGTTACAACCATCAGCTACCAAGTCATCTCATTGACTTAGTCAATCGATGTCTTGGATCATTCATTTCATTTTTTATCCTTTATTGAGTTGGGAAAATGTCTCAATAACACATTTTGGCTACCTTCATATTCTCTCTTTCCAAGTCATTTTGTTGACCAAGTCAACCAAATGTTTCAGCTTTTATTTACTTATTTTTTATTATTTATCTTTTCTTTCTTTCTTTTTTGAGTAATAGAATGCCTGAGGTTTTACCCTTTGGTCATCTATATGACTCGGCCTTAAAGGTAATTTCATGGTGATTGGATTATTATAACGATGACTAGAAACTAGATTTTGCCCAAAAGGTCAAAAGTTGTTTCTTAGTGTTTCCAATCCATTCAAACTCATTTTCATGCATATTTTCATTTGGAAATATCTGGTTGAACCTCATTCAAGAGTGTCTAACCTTAATTTCATCATTTTAACACCTACATTGCATTTTAACATCATCATTCATCATTTTCAGTTCATCACATGCATGTTCCTCAATCTCTTTATCGGGTGTCTATAATTCTAACAAGTTTCTCAACGTAGGTGAAATTTTCTGAAATATCGAATTCTGATTCTCTAAGAACTTTGTTAGAATCTGGCACATGCTTCCTCAACATATATATGTGGAACATCGGGTAAATCCTTTCCATGGAAGCAAGTAAATTAAGCTAATAGGTAACATTGCTCAACTTCTGAATGATCTCATCAGGACTAAAGTATTTAGGTGCTAGCTTACCTTTTCTACCAAACCGGACTACCCTTTTTAGCAGTGATACCTTTAATAGAACCATATCCCCCTCCTAGAACACAAGTTGTCGCCGTCTTACATCAACACAACTCTTCTACATCCTGACTGTGGTCTTGAGTCATTATCTAATTATGGAAATAACCCTGTTGGTGATGTCCATAATTTCGGATCCATCCAAAGCTCTATCTCCCACTTCTTCCCAGCATACAGGAGATATGCACTTCCTTTCATAAAAAGCCTCGTAAGGAGCCATTCCTATGCTCGAATGGTAGTTGTTATTGTAAGCAAACTCTACCAATGGTAGATGTTGCTTCCAAAAACCTGTAAAATCCAACACACACATCCGAAGCATGTCCTTTATTGTTTGAATAGTCCTCTCAGACTATTCATCTGTCTGTGGATGGAAGGTCATGCTAAATTATAGTCGAGCACCTATAATGCTCTGTAGACTCCTCTAGAACTGTGAGGTGAACTAAGGTCCTCTGTCCGAGACTATCGATACCAGCGTGCTGTACAATATGATGATATTCTACTTGTAGATCTATGTTAATTTATCCACATAACACCCAGTCTTGACCGGTATGAAGTGTGTCACCTTTGTTAGTCTATTAATGACCCAGATTGAGTCACATCGGTTGGAGCTAATCGATAGTCTAACTATAAAGTCCATCGAGATGTGTTTCCACTTCTAGTGCTCCAACTTAACCCTTTGGCACACATCGTATAACGACACGAACTGAGCAATATCTTTCTTCATTGAAGGCCACTAATAAACTTTCTTCATATCTTGATACATCTTTGTGGCTCTGAGGTGAACACTATATCGAGCATCATGTGCTTCCAGCATAATGTTTTACTTTAATGCAATGTCGTTTGGCACACATAATCTGTTTTCAAAGTGGAGAATACCTTGGCTGCCAAATATGTACTCATCTATCTCCCCACTTTGTACTATTTTGGCTATCCTAACCAACTCGTGATTCTCATGTTGTTTTTGAGCCACTTGCTCAAGAAACATTAGAGTGACTCTCACTGATGTCATTAAGGCAACATTCTCTACTATCTCTAGGCAAAGTTCCTCGTTGATCAATTGATAGAATTCTCTGATCACTAGCTGTCTTATTGTAGTAATGTGGGACAAGCTACTCCATGATTTCTAACTAAAGGCATCAACTACTACATTTGCCTTACCCCGAATGATATTGTATCTTATAGTCATAGTCACTAAGTAGCTCTACCCATCTCCTCTGTCTCAAATTAAGCTCCCTCTGACTTAGTAGATATTGAAGGCTCTTATGATCTATGAAGATCTCGCATCGTACCCCGTAAAGGTCAAAAGTTGTTTCTTAGTGTTTCCAATCCATTCAAACTCATTTTTATGCATATTTTTATTTGAGAAAACCTCATTTAACCTCGTTCAACAATATCTAACCTTAATTTCATCATTCTAACACCTACATTGCATTTTAACATCATTGTTCATCATTTTCAGTTCATTATTCTTCATTCTCAACATTTTTGCATTTCTATTAAACACCCAAACCTACTATTAAAACACACATGCAATGACCAATTTGGTGTTTTCTAACTTCAACTCATGCATTACAACTCATTTCATCTACTAAGAATATGCATAAATCCATTTACATCAATGATCGGGCTCTGACCCGAAATTTGCAACCTTCATCAACATTTCATAAACATGTTTCTCTCCGTCGTGTATATTCTATTTAACATCAATCTATCTCCAAACAAGTTAGAAGGAGGCTAGCTAACTTGTTTTGAAAGTGATTGGTAAAGGAGAGCTTAATTCTTCAAGTGTCTCTCATTAGTGTGCTTGCTTCACTTTGGTTGAAACTTACTCACTCCAAGCTTTGCTATTTTATCTTCCTCTACTTAATGATTCTTTACTCTTTTTAACCTCTTCAACTCAATCTTAAGTGTCTTTGGAGGATTTGGAAACTTTCAATTTGCTGGAAATGGTTTCGGTGAAGAAGCCATCTCCTACTGTGGCCATCTCCCTTTTAAAGGGAGGCAGTTCGGTCTTTGGCATGGACATCAGACCGTCGATTTGGTTCCAAGCCTACATGTCTCACCATTTACTTTTTTTTTGCCTCTCTGTGCATTTCATTTTCTATTTCTTTCATTTTATCATCTTTTATCATTTTCTTTTCAAATTTTATTACTTTTTCTTTGACATATTTACCTTTATTTATTTTTTTTGTTCGATTTTTAAATATTTCGTCTCAAAAATCTAAATTCTGGTATCGGAGAAGTGTCAAGTGCTACAATTAAGTTTATAGAAAATAATATTTTTAAAAATTTTGTTTTGTGTTTTTTGATATTTAGAAATTCAAAAAAAAATTTATAGAAAATATTTTTCTAATAAAAAAATCAAATAATTTTTTTCTGACTTTACTAATATTATTAACATTTATACATATAAATATATTAATATTAATATTTTTAATTTTTAATATTATAATTGAACTACGGAAAAATAAATTATATTTTATGAAATATTTTTCACAAATTTTTCATAGAAAATATTTTTAACAATATTTTACAAATAAATAAATAAATAAACTATTAATTTAATTATATTAATGAATAAATATTAATATTTTTTAGATTTGAATTAAACTAAAATAGATAACTCAAATATGAATTATTTCTAAGTTATTAAATTAAATATTTATTTTGAAATATATATATATATATATATATATACACACACAAACTTTAATATGAATAGTTAATATAGCGATGCCCGCACGGGCTTAGCTTAGTGGTAAGCAAGTGGCAGAATTGGTACAAGGTCCAAGGTTCGATCCTCGGCAGCCGCAGTGTGGGAGTTTCACCTATGTGGGTGGGCTCCTTGTGGGCACCGAGTTAAAAGGTCTCCCACTTGACTATCGCTAGGTCACCATGATTTACCCCTCCACAATCCTGTCAGGCCGAGGTGTGGGAACCCCTAAGGTGAGGGTATATCACCTTTTGGTACAAATTAATATAGCGATTACTAATATAAATTTATATAGTTTAGCAACCTTTAGATATATTTGTTTTTTCTAGAAATTGTTTTAAAAGGGTGTGTGTTTCTGTCTTATTATAATATATATGTTATATCAAATTTAATTATTTAAAAAAATTAGTATTTTTTAAAAATAAATATAAAATAAAAATTTGAACTCATGATTGAAAATATCATTAAAAAAAATGATGAGGCAGTTATGGGGAAAGATGAGAGATTCTTATCTTGAAAGGTTTGAAAATGAAAGTAATGTTAGAATCTGAAAATCGGTTTGGATTTGGGTTTGGTTTTGATTTTGGGTTTTTGTGTAATGCATGGGAATCGGAATGTTTGTAGGAAGCC
>CAOGCB011897889.1:0-14895 GCA_948266635.1 Cnidoscolus chayamansa | reverse complement strand
CACTTGTAAATGATTTTTGTATCCCAACGATTGTAATAATTAGTTATTTTGTAACTATCACTAGTGGATAAAGAGGCAGTAATGTAATAACTTTATGATTCCGCTGTGTGTATGTATTTATAAAAACTTGATTTTTGGTTGTATGATAAAGTTTGTGATGTTTTAGGGAAGGACTTTTATTTGAATGCTATGTTTTGGAATTTTTATGAAATTATGATTGAGAAAAGAAAAGCGAAAAATTTTCACAGGGTTTAGGGCGTCGATCCAAAATATCCCTTACAGGGTAATTAATGATTTCCTGTAGTGAAAGTAGGGAATCATTGGTTATTCTGTGGGAGACATGTCATGGAAATGGTGGCATGTTACAACATAAATAGCACTAAATCCCAAAAGTTTAGAAGTAAGTGTAGTAATGAGAGCATACCTGTGAGATAACCCATCTGCAACTGCATTATCCTTACCAAGCTTGTAATGGATCACATATGGAAATGATTTAATCAACTCCATCCATTTTGCATGGCACTTGTTTGGCTTTTGTTGTCCCTTTAAATGCTTTAACGACTCATGTCAGTGTGAATGACAAATTCTTTAGAAAGTAAGTAGTATTGCCATACATCTAACACTCAAACCAATGCAAACAACTCCTTATCATAAGTGGAGTAATTCAATTGCGCTCCATGCAACTTTTCATTAAAATACGCGATGGGGCATTTTCATGAAAATTGCTCCTATACCTATATTTGAAGTATCACATTCAATTTCAAAAGCTTTAGAAAAGCTAGGTAAGTATCATATAGGTGTACACCACAATTTCTCCTTTAAAGTTTGAAACACATTCTCTTGTTCCTTTCCCCATTTAAATCCCTTATCATTCTTGACAATTTTTGTCAATGGAGTGGCAATGGATTAGAAGTCCTTCATGAATCTCTTATAGAAGCTTGCAAGACCATGAAAACTCCTTACGGATGCATTTTTAGGTGTCAACCATTCCTGGATTGCCTTCACCTTTTCTTGGTCAACTTCCACACCTTTCGCACTTACTATAAAACTTACGAATATCACTTTTTCCATGCAAAAGGTACACTTTTTTACATTACCATACAATTGCTCCTTATCAAGCACTTCTAAAACTAACTTAACATGCATGACATGTTCATCGAAAGATTTGTTGTAAATCAAAATATCATCGAAATACATAATAATAAATTTTCTTATGAACTCTCACAAAACATAATTCATCAAATACATAAACATATTAAGTGCATTGGTTAAGCCAAAAGGCATCATCATCCATTCATACAAGTCATGCTTTCTCGTAAATGCAGTTTTTCACTCATCATCTATTTTCGTTCAAATTTGGTGAAATCCACTTTTCAAGTAAATTTAGTGAAAATTCATGCTCCATGAAACTCATCCAACATGTCATCAAGTCCAGGAATAGGATGATGATACTTTACAGTAATTTTGTTGACCACATGCCAGTCGATGCGCATCCTCCATGATCCATCTTTTTTTGAACTAGTAACACAGGTGGAACACATGGACTCATGCATTCTTGCACATGCCCCTTTGCCAATAATTCTTCAACTTGTCTTTGCAACTCCTTTGTTTCTTCCGGATTACTCCTATAAGCTGGTTGATTTGGAATTGAAGCTCCTAGCACAAAATCTATTTAATATTTAGTGGCTCGCAATGGTGGCAAACCCGCAATCATCTCCTCCAAAAACACATCCTTGAACTTTTACAAAAGTGAGGCAAATGCATTAGGCAAATTTAGATAAGATCATTTGTTGAAAACAAATTTCTTTGAAACTAATTAAATATTAGTGACTTTCAACCCATTAGAATCTTTTCAACTCTCTCTCTTTTGCAAGGAAACTTCCTCTTTTTTCACTCCTCAAAACACTCTCTTTTGTACTAATCTCTTTCTTTTTTTGTGCTACCACTCACTTTTAGGCCTTCAAATTTATCCTTTTCATTCTTGACCTCTTCTTTCTCTTTTTTTTTTACCCTCACTACTCGAAGCCTCAGTTTGTGAGTTTATCAATCTCATTTGATCCTCATAGTCACTAAGAGCTAATGATGCAAGAGTGAAACTTTACCCATTCAAGTGGAACAAATACTGATTGTGGTACCCATCATGTGGAACCTTTTGGTCAAATTGCCATGGCCTTCCAACAAGAGATGGCCATCTTGCATCGAAACCACATCGCATCTCACCTCATCATTGTATTGACCAATAGAGAATGGAACAACTTGTTTTGTCAATTTCACCTCGCCATTTTCATTCAACCATTGGAGTTGATATGGTCTGGGATGCCTTTCACACTTCAACCCCAGCTTTTAAACTATTTACGGAAGATATTCTCTCTTTGCTTTAAGCCTTCCTCTTTAACATGCATATTTAATGCACGCCTAGTTATATGGGACTCACCTTTTACAACATACTCAATATTTTCCTCATCTGAACAATCTTCTAGAGATGGAATGTTGTCATCATCAAATTCCGACTCAGAAATAACCTCACCTCTATCTCGCAAAATCCTTGTCTTGTGGTTGAGACATTAAGAAGTAATGTACCCTACTTCCAGACACTTAAAACACTTGATGTTGTGATGCTTACTAATTGAGGCTTGTGCTTCAACTGTAGCTTTGGGTGCAAAAACACATATAATCTGCGATTTGTTGCTAAATCCTTTGTCTTTGCTCTTTTCATCTTTTTAGGCCATTTAGATGCCCAGACGTTGTTTTAAAAAGATCTCATGCCATCTTTTCCTCTCAATTGCTTTTCAACTTTCATAATGATATTTACCATATAGAGCTTCACATAATGGTGTAGCTCGATGACATTGGCAATTTCCTTGTTTAATCCATTCAAGAAAAGAGCCATGATTTCCTTGTCTTCTTCAATGTTAACTCTCATCATTGTGATTTCCATCTCTTTATGGTAGTCCTCAATTGACATAGACCTTAATGTCAACCTCTGTAGCTTTTGGTGCAGCTCTCAATAATAATACGATAGAGCAAATCCCTTTTGCATAATGCACTTCATCATTTTCTAGATCTTTATTGGTTCCTCATGATTCCTACGCTTGGATCGGTATAATCTATAAATTCTACAACAATTAACTTGACTTTCTTTTCTTCAAAATAGTTATGGCACTTGAATATCAATTCCATGTTTCGCTCCCATTCAAGATATGCCTTTGCTTCATTACATCTTTTAAATTGCGAAATTACCATCTTGATGGAATTTATGTTACTGCCTTTTCAGGACTCCTTTCTCCTTTGTCTCCACCTTTATTGATTGTGTGTCAACTTTGATTCCAAAGGCTGAAAAGTCAAACTCGGTTGAAGGTGACTAATTATTCTTGTCCATTCGATCTCTAGTATTTTGATGCGAACCCTAGATATTGATATAAGACCGAATGATCAATGGACGTTCTAAGTCCTAAAATCAAAATTAAATCGAAGAAGAACACATAACCTGACCCTAATCGAACCTATCAATTAGAACCAAAGTTATCAAGGTTGATTTCTCTAAGCGTTAGATGAAGAAATCTAGGAGAGTTCTGATAGCAAGAACCAAAGGAAAGAGAGAAATCTCTCAATGAAATATCATAAAAAATAACCTTGTTTCGTTCAGCTGTCAAACAAGGTATTTATAGACATCCTAACTCATCCTACTACATAAGCTGGTGGCCTAAATACACATACGGTCGGCTTTGAAAACATAAGAAACAAAATAACACGTAAACAATTAAAGGCTGGCATGAAGGCCAACGACCTTCTTTTTCAAGGCTGGCGGCCTTTATGGGCGGCCTTAAAATTCAAGGATGGTGGCCTTTGTTTGAAGGATGGCAGGAAGGCTGGCGGCCTATAAATAAAGGATGGCGGCCTTTATGGGCGGCCTTAAAATTCAAGGATGGTGGCCTTTGTTTGAAGGATGGCAGGAAGGCTGGCGACCTATAAATAAAGGATGGCGGCCTTCAAATAAAGGATAGAGGCCTTTATGGGTGGCCTATCTTGGTGATTGGCGGGCTTCCCTGCTTGAACATCATCGTTCCAACACTAATATCTTCCACTTCATCCTCACTTTGATATATGATATTCTTGGGCTTAGGACTCGTGTTAGAGTTGTGTTGGATCATCCCTTGCTCTTGAAGATCCATGATCAAACCTTGCAATGCCTCTTCCATTTGCTTAGTCCGTGATCGTATCATAGGAACCCCCAATACCTTGTAATAGATCATTGGCATTGGCTTTGTCTGACTCCTGAGTGTCGAATGTCTCTTGATCTCTATCATTCCCTCCACCCTCAAAAAGATTCATCCTTGAATCTCCTGCATCATATAGAGAAAGATCATAAACATTAAAAGTGTTGCTTATATCACTGTAATGACTTGGCAAATCCAATTTGTAAGCATTGTCATTGATGCGCTCTAACACTTGAAAAGGACCGTCTCCTCTAGGTTGTAATTTGGACATTCGTTGCATAGCAATCCTTTCTCTCCTCAAATGTAACCAAACCCAATCTCCAAGTTGAAAAGTAAGCTTTACACGATCCTTGCTAGCCTGTCGAGCATAATGTGCATTCTTCTTCCCTTGCATGTATTTGATAGCATAAGAAAAGGTCTCAATGAATTGCTGCAAAGGAAAAATAACAATTGTAGGCAAAGAAAAGTTAAGAAGGTCAATGGAAAAATAATTATCTTTGTACTTCAGTAGAAGTAATTGTCATTTGGCCTTTAAGGCTCTTTTCATCTCACTTTCCTCACCAATTGCACTCGTGTTGCCCCCCAATTCTTTCCTCTCATAGCTCATAAGTGTATGTTTGTCACTCTCTGACACAATCTCACTAATCTTTTCTTTCTCACTCTTGTGTTTCCCTCCCTCTTTGAACTCTCTAGCAATCTTTAATTGATCCTCACTAGCCTCTCAAGGGTTGAGAGGTGTCAATATCACCTGTTTGTTGTTCAGAATAAAGGAATACCGATTATGATATCCATCATGGGTGACCTTTCTGTCAAACTGTCAAGGATGATCGAACAATATGTGGCAAGCCTGCATAGGTACCACATCACATAATACCCTCTTGGTCATCTTAACCTCCCACAATCACTCAACCACTGCAATTTATAAGGCTGACCATGCTTCACAGTTTTCAGGCTCAATTTGTCAACCAATAATGTACTAGCAATATTTGCACAACTACCACTATCAATAATCAAACTACACACCTTGTTATTCACGCGGCTTCTAGTATGAAAAATGTGCTCCCGCTGTATCTCATCACCCTCATTCTTAGGATGAGTATTCAGAATCCACCTTGTAACAAGAAATTCTCCCTTCATAGGACCCTCCATATCCACATCACTACAATCTTACAATGGAGGCATGTCATCTTCATCCCCTAAACTCACACTCTCCATATCACCACCCTCAAAAGGATCATCGCCTTAGTGTTTGGACACTAAGATGCAATATGCCCAAATCCCTGACACCTGAAACATTTGATATCACGTAATCTAGAAATAGATTTGGTTTCAGTGTTACCTTTCGGATAAGATGTTGGGGCCTTAGCCTTCTCGTCCTCCTTAGCTTTTAGTGATGATCTATTATTCTTCCAATTCGATTTCCATGAAGAGTTAGTGTAACATTTTGATTTTTAGGAGAATCGAATGTTACTTGTAACATAATATTAAATATAATATAAATGTGAATTTTAAGATAGAATTTTTCTCTTCAAAGAAAAATGAAACACAAATAAATTAGGTGTGAAAAATAAAATTTATAATGCAAAAAGAAATGTATATTATAAATAAAATAAATTAGAAAAGATTAAATAAAAAAAATAATAAATAAATAAATAAATGAATTAAAAAAAATTTAAAGTAAATAAAAGGTGGCAACTGCCACCCACTCTATACCTATATATTTATGCAATAATTAAAAAAAAATTTAAAAGTAAGAAAAGATGGCACATCTGGCCATTTCATAGAAAGAGAGAGTGGTAGAAGGCGGAGAGGGCCATCGGAGAGAGGGGGGAAAAAGAAAAGGAAGGAAGAAGAAGAAGGTGGAGAAGAAGGAAGAAGAAGAAGGTGGAGAAGAAGGAAGAAGAAGAAGGTGGAGAAGAAGAAAGAAGGAAGAAGAAGGAAATAGAAGAAGAAGAAGAAAGAAGGGAGAAGAAGAAGGAGAGGGAAAAAACTACAAGAGGTTAGGTGCTATATACATATATTTTATTCTTAAATTTAATATATATATATATATTTTGTTCTTAAATTTAATATATATATTTTGTTGTTTTATATATATATATATATATATATATATATATATATATATATATATATATATATATATATATATATATATCTTAATATTACAATATACATATATAAAACTTATAAGAAAATTTATAATCGATCTATGCGTAAATAATACTATCTTATCATCATATAAAAATTATTATTTTGATATTTTATTAAATTTTAACAATAATAAAAGAAAATAAAAAAAATGCAATGAAATTGAAAAGAAAGAATATTAAAATTAAAAATTGTTAATATAATGAATTAAACGCTTAATTAACGAATATTAATGTAATATGGAAAGGGAAAACTCTAAAAAAGAATGCAAAAATTATATATAAGAAAAAAAGAATTAAACACGTTGGCACTTGAAAAAAAACACGAAGCTGAGACCTTGTGAGAGGCGAGCTACCGAGAAAGAAGAGAAGGAAGGAGAGAAGGGAAAAAAAAAATAACAAAAAAGTAATAGCAGGGATCGAGTTGAGCTTGCTATCTCTCTCTCTCTCTCTCTCTCTCTTTCGGTATACGAATCAGCTAATAGATTAGAAGACAAAGAAGAAGAGCGGAAAATAGAGAGAGCGCGAATAATCAAAAAGCCCAAGTGAGTTGGAAGCTGTAGATTTCTCTGCAATTGGTGAAGTTGGTGAAGGTCAGAGTTGCACAAATCTCTATGCCTTAATCTCACACTCTCCACTTTAGCTTTTCACTCTTTCATTGCAATTCCAATTTCATATGCAATTGGTGCTATGTTCTTAACTCAATCTCCCAGCTCCACTGATCTTTCTTTCTCAACTTCAGTTTTCTTAATTTGAAGTTTCCACCTTTTAAATTCTCTCAGAACTTTTCGAGACGGGTGGGGGGTAGGGAGGGTGGGTTCAACCCCTCAAGTGCTATACTTCTACGGTTCGGTAAGTTACGAGCCATCAACTTTGATGATTCCAACTTAGGGTTTTGATTTGTTGTTTTTTTAATCAATTTGGCTTGATTTTGGGGGTTTTGGACAAGTTTAACCACCGAGCTTGATCTCTAGGGTTTTGGCTTTTTCGCAAACATGAGATTTGGGTTCGCATTGTATGGTTTTTGGGCGGGTGAATTTTGGATCGTTTGGAAACATAAATAACATTTTTCTGCTTGGCCGTTGAGGTTCTAACCATTCTGTGCGTGTTGTGCTGTCTGGTCGTTTTGAGAGATACTGGGCTTCGGAGGTTAGTTGCATTGAATTTGATATGCGGGTGAGTGAATTTTTGGTTGCTTGGAAGCCAGTATAACAGTATTTTTGGTGTGCGTACTGAGGGTCTAGGGCTCTTGCGATTCTTTTGGATGGTGTATAAATCTGTTTGTTGAGAGATGCAACCTCAGCAGAGCTCCAGAATTGATTTGGTCGAATTGAAAACTCAGATAGTGAAGAAGGTTGGGGTTGAGAGGTTCAAAAAATATTTTCATTACTTGAGTAGGTTTTTGAGTCGGAAGCTGAGCAAGAGTGACTTTGACAAGTCATGTTTTCGCCTCCTTGGAAGGGAGAATCTTCCCTTGCACAATCAGCTCATCCGTTCCATCTTGAAGAATGCGAGTCAGGCCAAGATCCCACCAGCAATTTATGAGGCAGGTCCCACAAAATCTGCAATACAGATAGCAAAAGGTTCTCCTGGTAGAGATGATGGGCATGAACAAAGTGGATCTCTTCTTCCAAATCAGAATCAAAACATGTCCATTTGCTCGAATGGGGTTTTGCCAATGTCCCCACGGAAGGTTAGGTCAGCAATGCGTGATCGTAAGCCCAGAGATAGACCTAGCCCACTTGGGCCAAATGGGAAAGTTGAATGTGTCTCACATCAATCAACCGGTGCAGAAGATGTTGGCAGTAAAGTTATTATGGATAATGGGGAGGTGCCTCCATGTGATTATCAGAGACCAGTACAACATCTCAAAGCAGTTGCTGAGCAACCTGAGAATGAAAATGAAGGGCTAGCTCACTGGCGATTTGAAAAACAATCAATACACAGCAAAGATCAGACAGCTTTTGTTGAAGATGGGGAAGCAGTGGAGCAGGCAAACCACTTGATTTTCTCTAGAAATTTATTACTTGCGCCTCTTGGAATACCTTCTTATTCAGTTGCTGTGGGTGGGGCTCGCAAAACTATGCCAGCAACAAGCAGTTGTGATTTTATTAGCTGTTATGACAGCGGTGTATTGTCTAGTACAGAAATGCTGAGAAAACGCATGGAGCAGATTGCAGCTGCACAGGGCATTGGAGGCGTTTCAATGGAATGTGCAAGTATCCTGAATAATATGCTGGATGTGTACTTGAAGAAGTTGATCAGATCCTGTGTTGAGTTGGTAGGAGCAAGGTCTCCATGCGTTTCAAGAAAGCACCCCATCCATAAGCAGCAGGTTCAAGGCAAAGTTATCAATGGAATGTGGCCAGGTAATCACTTACATGTTCAGAGCAATAGCGGATCAGTGGAAGTTATGCATGAACAGAGGCCTCGGTGTTCAATATCTTTGCTTGATTTCAAAGTTGCAATGGAGCTAAATCCACAGCAGCTTGGTGAAGATTGGCCATTGCTGCTGGAGAAAATCTGTACGCATGCATTCGGGGACTGAAACATTCATATGAAGATTTGTTGTGCCAAAGCTGTAATCGGGCATGGCTGTCATGGTTCCAAGACCTTGATAACTATTGTTGGGAGTGTTGATGATCATGTTCTGTTCAGACTTCGGATCGCCATGATGAAGTACATGGTTCCCCCTTTCAGATGGAGCTCTTCCCTTGCGGTATCTTGTGGGTTTGAGTATCCAAATGCTTGTTTTTCCTCCTGCAGAGCCTGCATGAACAGGAAATGATTTAAAAGCAACCAAGATAGGGAAACTATTAAATAGAATGACCATGATTGGTTGCTCTGTTGTATTTGTATGATAAGCATCAGTGGTGGCTGACTTGTGCCATCACTACAGATTGAAGTTCATCTGTGCAATTTACAGCCAATGAAGAGGAAATCTAAGACAGTTTTGCGGGGACACTCTTGTGTAGCTTTTGGAAAGGTAAAATCACTGGTGTAAGAGCCGTGGTGTTGCTCTTTATGTATTTTAAATCTGATAATTGATTGGAATTCCAATATTAATAACACATTGATATCCACTTGCCCGTGTGCTTTAGATTTGGTTTTGCAACTGCATAACACCTATATAATCTATCTGTTGAGTTATTACTGAATCGCTCTCTGTTTGAAGGATACTAATTTTTTAGCGTTATATCATTCAGAAAGTCATGGTTGCAACTTTCTTTTTATTGGATGCAGAAGCTACTTAATCTAAAAATCTCATGTATAAAAAGGAGCTGTACAATTTTCACCTTGCATAAAAGCATGAGTTAAACATAGATGTGTTTGAATTTTGAAATCTGGCTAATTTTAAACAAGTTGCATGCAGAACTTAACATATTGGACTCATAGGTGTAAGAGAAACTTGAGGAATGTTTTGAAGTACATACTGAAAGAAAAATTGTTAAAGATGGAAAACAATTTGTGAAGAATTTAAATGTGAATGGACGTAAAACTGAATTCATGTTTTTACTGATGCTACTGTTGGTTTCAATCTTCTGTGATTCATTTTATTGAGATATATTGGGATATACATACATGATCGTGCAGATTATAGAAACCAGCTGCAACTCAAAATGTTTATGGATGAAATTATAATAATCGTGTGATCTAATGAGACTACAGGTCAACCCATCTGATTTCCACCTTGATGGCTGAAATTTAACTACCTGACATGTTAGGGAGTTGGGAACTCCTCCAACCCACAGAAAACTGAGAGTAAAAACACCAGCAAACAAGTTTCTCTTTCAGTCGAGACTAAATTAAAATAGCTTTGCTGAAGATTAGGCAGTGTTGTGAAACCTATCTATTGAGTTTGGTGGAGGCATTTCTTGATTTAATCGGCAGAGCTTTTAATCTTTATAGCGTGTCAGTATGGAGAATATATGCAAAGGATTGACCAGAATGATTGAGGGCTTATATAGGGGATAACAACTGTTGTGCCTTTATGGGATTTTTATAGAATGGCCTGAAGATTATATATGCAGCAAAGTTGCTTGTTCAAATTAAACATCAATGTGTTCGAGCAAATGAAATTTTGCATCTAGGCCAAAATGTAAGCAGTACCTTCATGCAAACTTCTTAATTCTAGAAAAACCAGTCGATTCATATGCATGTAACAATTGAAAGGTCCTCTTGCTTGTTATAATTGCTTGACTGGCTACCATGTATTCGTGCTAAGATGCATTATTTTATCCTAAAAATTTTATTTCAATTGGTATTTGTTTATTCACTATGTACGAGGCTCTTCTGCTAAGTATTTGTAGCTGAAGGGTTAAAGCCTCTAGCTCATAATTGGCAAATTCATAGATTCAATTGAGATATTTCTCATAATTGGCGAATTCATAGGATCAATTGAGATTGAATTTCTCATAATTTGGAGCGAACTAGCCTGTCTTGTCCATGGAATGAACAAAATTAGGATATTATCATACAGAACAATTGAATAAAGATTTTAGCATTTATGCATTCTGCTTTCTTTCTTTCTATTTCACAGATCTGAATATCTCATGTAATATCAGAGGGGTTGATGAGGAAACCAAAGAATGCATGGAAGGTAACAATTTTATAGCTTGGTTAAGTGTAATGTTTCTCTGGATCTCATGCGTTGTAATTGCACCATCGAGCAGGTCATACATCTAGAACGCCTTTTGCATTATTTTTTATGCTCTGTTAAAAGAATAATGAATGAATTCTCCCACATTTTATATTTTTTCTGCCTTCCTGATAAGTGAATATGGAAAACTGCTGTTATTTGCTTTGTGGATTGTGCATCTATGCCGTTATTTTTTTACATCTGGAAAACCCATAGGAGATACTTCTTTGATAATTGGCTGAACTTTATGGGTTGAAGGTGATGCTGGAGTTATGTTATTGTTAGTCATTAGGATATTTATTGGGACAATGATCCATATAGCCACAAGGGTTGTTTGTTGCTGTAGTCATTATAATATTTGCAATGTTGGAGTTGATGACAAAAATGTGATCAGTGAGAGTTTCATGAATAAATCTGGAAGGAAAAGCGTATCAGGATGGCTACTGGAGGAGGAGGGAGTCTTATTAATATTGATCCAATGGAACCTGAAAGGAAGAAAGTTTGTTCTCCCAAAAGGAAATGAGGTTTCATGGATTATGGATGATGATCCAGGAAAACTGTTCCTTGTCCTCACGAAATGGTGCAAAGTTATGTTGTTTCTTTATTTTTTATGAAGCACAGATAAGAACTCAATGTTTGGCATGCCACGAGGCTCATTTTTATTTCATAGCAAAAATTTTCAAAATTAGCTTTTCTTGAAGACATAGGAGAAGTAGTTCAGCCTATTTGAGGTTCATTGCTCTTTGGCTTGGCTTTGCATTCTGCACAATTAGTTAAGGTGAGATCCACAAAGCTTTTCATGTTGCATCAGTACTGTATTGAAAATCTACTATGAGCCATTTTACGGGTGAGGAATTGTTCTGTGCATACTGTTTGCAGCTTGCTGATGGGTGAAATATTTTTCTTTTTTGTTACCACCTGTACATACATCCACGTGTTTTCCATAATCAGAGGACTCCTGAACATCCATTAGCTCAATTTATAGCTGATTATTGCAGGTTATCATATTCACTTGCCTCTCCTTGGAAGTTGTCATTAATTATTGTCACTACATGTCCTGCGTATTTTAACTATTCATGGCAAAAAAATAACTGGCTCACCACTATCAATGATTGGTTATATTGTTTCAGAAACTTTTTCTTTGTTATAATGCTATTACGGAGTTTGTTTTGTAGAGTGCAATTTAAATTTCTTTATCGTGATTCACCATTGCTCCATAGCCAATGAAAATATTCAGCTCCCACGTCTACAACAATTTGAAACTGGAGGAATACTTGCGTGATTAAATAAGTGGAAGGTATCTGACTGTAAATTTGAGACTTGCATGCTTGATGTGAGATTGTACAATTGCCTTTTTGTGGAAGAAGCTATGGATTAGCAGGGACATTGTCGCAGATTCTGAGGACTAAATTCTATCATTTCATCCTTCTCTTTTTGCCCTTGCAGGTGCTAATGGGCCCATAAATTAATAAGCAGTCAGCAGACTTATTTTGCATCTCATATCTTTATTTGTTTAAATTAAAATTCTTTTCCATCTCCTCAATTTTATATTTTATGCATACCTTTTCAAAGGATACCCATTTTTGTGTACGAAATATGCTGTAGCACCAGACGGGATGTATAGTGGGTATGCTTGTTTCGGCTTTACCCATTTTGGACAAAGAACTAGAAAAACGTGTCTTGTGAATCTCTTGCTGAGAATAAGAGGATTATATTAAATTACCGCTGCATTCATTATCATTTGGACGTTTAAAGAGGGCTCTGTTCTTGCAATATCCTTTTAGGACTGGTTTGTTTAACTTTTTCTATCATGTTGTAAATGACCTTCATTGCCAGTTGATCAGAGAAGCAGAATTTACTTTTGCATCATTTTGTAATTATACGCCAGGGAGGAAGCAGTGGAAAATCAATGAGAATGATAGCCAAGGCTTATGAACTTGCCATTTTCTTCAGTTATAGGCCCAAAGTCTTTTGCATTGTTGTATAAGATGTTGGTTTTCAGCAGTTCCCTTGAATTTCCCCTCTGGAGATGACAGGAAATTATGAGAGGGTTGTAAATGTTTTGGTGATGGGTTTCTTCGCTAATGTGTACGCAAAGCATTGACTATGGATCAATATATTATTTTGTACGTAGGCTTCTTCATCATTTTTCTGTCATTTGAAGTTAATAATGTGATGGTGTTGATGCAGCCATATTCTTGTGGAACTCCAGGTAACCTGTCTTGTTTAATGTTGTTGTTTTGAGGTTCTGATCTCCCTTTACTCCCCCTCAAGAACAAAAATAAGGGGAATTGAGTCTGAGTTCGTTAATTGCAACTGCAACTTCATGCGACAACCGACCTCTGTGAGATCCAGTTCTTGTACATTTCTGATTGGTTAATTGCAAATTCATGATTTCTGTGAGTTATCTTCAATGAATATCAGAAACAGTTTGTGCAATTTGCATTGCAGGAAAGCATAAGCAAGTTTTGCGTGGACCTTGTTCTGGGGTTAACTGATTTAAATGCGTTATATTGAAGTTGAACCATCTTAAAGAATTGCTAAAAGGTGATTTAGTGCAAGAGACATTGAAGCTTTCATGTTATAAATATAGTAGTTTTATCATTAACACGACTTTCGCTTTATAAATACCAAGGCCACTCCCATATCTTAAAACTTGCAGTGTATAGAAAAAACATTCTTGGACTGAGGCTTTTGAAACACTTTGGAGGTTGTGCTTTCATCTAATGTTTGATGTTTTAATAATTCAATTAATTTGTTTCAGATTCCTTTTAATTGTTTTCATTTTCACAACTCTATTATTATCATCAGATAAGAGTCCTCAACGTCAAGCACTAGCATTTTGGTATGGTTCCATAGGGCTGAACTTAACTTGCTTCACGTATGCAAGTTACCTTTCCCAAGAGATTATTTCCTACCTCCCCAACATGGCATCCAAAAGGGCATGGCAATAAGGTAAATTGCAGCCATAAGTGATGCAATCAATTCAGAAGCAGTATATGCATAATAAAAGACAGCAGCAATTTGTGAGCAATTTCATTCACAGTTTCTGTTTTATAGCTCGCAACAAGTTCTCCCTGTAAAGGCAATAGTGCCCAAGTTTATTAGTCTATTGACATAAAAGAGAACTGATATGTACATTAGTTTGTACCAAATAAAAAAGGTCAGTCTCAAACATCTAATTTATTCATTGCCTGATGAAGGTGACACCGCGATGATGAGGGTGCCGCTGATGCCTTGCAAATAGGGCACCAGTTCTTAAGCCTCAACCACTGATGTATGCAGGCCACATGATACCTATGCTCACATTTCAATCTCCCAACTTCATCTCCAACAGCATACTCCTCCTGTATTAGAAACATGAGGTGCAAAATGGGTGAGTCCACTGAAGTTCGCTAATAAACACATCTTTCTATGCTCAAATGCAATCTGGGTAAATTGCAATAAAACCAAATCCTTCCTTTAGCTTTTCACAAAAGCTATTTACAAATATCCATCAGATTGAACCCAAACTTAATCAGATGTTAAACTAATTCAAGTTAAGCACATTTAAACAAGATTAGATTTGTTTCAGCAAGAGATCGTTTCTACTGTTCTACATCTACTTCATTTGGTTTGCGTTGGCTACATTGCTTCTACATAATGTAGAAGATACTACATTTGATATTAGCGTTTATGTCTTATTTAGAAAAAATGTACCTGACAGATACTCAGTGTTGTTAAAGGCGCCTGGGGCGCCCAGGCGAGACGCCCCTGCCTCGCCTCGCCCAGGCCCCGCCGGGCGCCCTTGCCTCAGGCGGGCGCCTCTGAGGCAGAGGCACCCGGGCGAGAGGCGACCCAGGCGTCGCCTCTTTCTAAAACACGTGATTTCTGTTTTTTTTTTTTGTTT
>CAOGCB011897388.1:0-10410 GCA_948266635.1 Cnidoscolus chayamansa | reverse complement strand
AAAATAGATTTTTTCCTTATGGGGTCAACAACTATGTTCTTCTTCTTTTTCTTGAAAGGTGCCTTCCCCTTATCCTGTTGATCAAACTTTGGCTTCTTGAAAGCCTGTCAATTCCTTTTCTTTTTTTGAAACCTACCATGCTTGCGCTTGCATCCTTGTCCATCTTATGAGCTGGAGCCAACAACGTACACATTCGTATTAGACTTATTCATCTCAAGACCTCAACCTCAAGATGTTGCATAACATCCTCCATAGTCTGTATATTCACATTGTGAGTCAAATGCATTTTCATATTCTCCCATGTTAGAGGTAAGGAACATATGACAACTTGGACTTCATATTCATCAGTCAACACCTGACCTGCATCCTTCAACTCATTTACTATGTTAGACATATGCCTCAAATGTTTTCGCATGGTATGATTAGGGTGTTTCTTATAAGTATCAAGATTGATAGTTAGTGCCCTTAGTCTTGCCAAAGAAGTTTTTTCAAACTTATCTTTCAATGCATACCATATGTCTCTAGCATTTATATGTTTACGAAATTCCTGTATAACATCATCATCCATACTACTTAGCAAGGTAATACGAGCTAAAGAAATATTTTTCTTCCAAGTATCATAAGCATCTTTATCTTTCACATATTGCTCATATGTTCCATCATCAAGTATAGTCATTATTATGTTCAAAGCCTCAAGAGCCTCTTGCTCTTCCAAGACGTACTGGATTTTCATATCCAAATCTCATAATTATCACCATTGAGTTTCTCACCCTTATTTAACTCAGCGACAATATTCTTAGCAGCAGACATCATATTGATTTAACATTATATAAGGAAGACAATGATATAATAAATAATTCATATACAAAAAAAAAACTTAAAAAATATAATCATGTTAGTCGTACTTCATATTAGACTTAGAATCGAAAGCTCACTAAGTTCACAATCATCATCTAATAATCTAACATAAAATAAGTCTAACTAAATACCATTTAAACAATCATAATCTTTATGTGCAAAAACTAAAGATTAAACTTACAATAACTTTGATAGCATTTTTCTTTAAAAAAATTACAATAAAGTCTATTCATATTATCTATTATATCCAAGTCTACTCAGTCTACATACATCCAACAAGCAAGTATTGAGTGAAGCAAATCTTTGTACAAGTTAGTTCAACCTATAACCATCTTTAGGAAACATAGGTTTTATCAAACTTCGTCTCTTACTGTCTTTCATAGATAGTCTCATAGAACGAGTCATAATCATTCTAGCTATCCAACTAATGTATACATCAATAAAGTTTCTAATTAGATGCTTGTAAGTATAATTGGTTTGACTATTCAATTTTCTCTAAAGCTCATCGAGGATACCCTTCTGATTAATTGTAGGTAGACCTAACCTTCGTGCTTTGTATTTCTCAATATCCAACAAGAGATCCTATTTCAAACTATATTTTGAATTAACTCATTGACTATGTCTCACTAGATATTCTAGGTCATCCCCTTCACATTCGGGTCCAAATACACATCAATCAAATTTTTTATTCTTCTCATCACTCGAGACAGTTGTTCTTGAGTATTGATCCTTCGAGTCGTCCTTATTAAACACGCCATAATTTTCTGTAACATATTACAGAAAAAAAATAAAGAAAAAATATTAATATTTACAAAAAATATTTAAATTTTCCTCAATTTTATTAACATGACATGATAAATTAATAAAAAATAAAATTAAGTCGCAAATATACATACATATTTAAAAAAATCCAGAATTTTTTTTTAAATATGCCTTAATAAAACACAGCATGTCGTTTGCTCAAAATAACATGCCATTTAGACAAAACAACAAGTCGTTTTGGGAAAACAAACTATTGTTTTATTCAAGGCTGGTGCACGTCATGTACATACGTGCTATATGCGGCACATGTTTTACACGCGCTGCCTTGCTAGCCAAATTCCGTCATGAAATTTCAATCGGTGGGGGTTTTTGGGATCCCTCTTTCAATTGGTATAATTTTTTTAATCCTAAAAGTTGATAAAAGTAGAAATTTGAGAAACAAATTCTCAAAATGAGATTGAAAATACTAAAAAATGGCCTTCTTCAACCTTAGAATTTGTTACAAAAAAGGTTGATAATTTATGAACTTTGATCATTTATATTCAGTCATTGTTCATGGAAATTTTGCAAGTAATATAGCATTATAAAGCATGACATCTCTACTTTGTATTGGTATAATATTTTTTAACTAATCACAACACACAAATGATACAAAATTATTTGAATATAGGCTTCTTATTCGTTTACTGTAACTTTCAAATTTTCAAAATTGTGAAACAAAAGGTTAAAAGAAATTTTTATTGTTTCTATAATATCAAAAACACTTAGAAATTAAGAATCAAACAACCTTGCTCAGATAGCAATGAAGAATTTTAATTAAAATTCAAAATTCATGAAATCTAAACCATGAAACCCAATTTGATTCACAAGTTCAGTTTTAATCACATGCATCAATTGATGAATTAAAACTCTAAATCACAGTCTAAGTATACCTTGTTTGCAGAAAATATGAAATTGAAGAGATTAGAAAAGAATAAGAGAAAACCAGAGAGAGAGAAAATATTGTTCCTTTGTTATCTTTTTTTTTTTTTTTTTTTTTTTTTGTAGAGATGGGTATGTTTATGCAATTGCCATCTTAGCAGTTGCACAATACCACATAGACTCAGGTCGACCAACATGAGTGTCCCGGACCCAAATTCTTTTAAAATCACCAGCTAAGATATCCTTATAATGTTTAAAATATATTAAATTAGCCCAAATTTAACAATTTAATGGGAATTCATTCCCTTACATGCCACTTCTTTTTCCCTCCTCCCAATTTTCAATCAATTCCATAGACTATGTATTGGATTGGATTGAGAATATTGAGATAAATATAACTAAATTAAAATAGATTAAATATAAAATATATTAATATTCAAATATTATATATAATTTATAATATATTATATAAAATTAAAATTATCAAATTATCAAATTAATTTTTCCTGTTACAAGTAGATTTGAAAGGAAATAAGAATATATATGAAATAAGAAAGCCAAAGAGAAAAAAATCATGCTTAATTTGGCTCCTCTATTACCATGATTATTATTTTTTATGAGAAAACAATTTTTTATTTTCTTATTTAGAATAAGTTATTTTAAAATAATTTAAAATTTAATTATCAAGTTCATTCATTAATTCAAATCCGATCAGGAATGAATAAGAAAAAATGTTAAGACCAAGGATCAAACTAAATAAAGATCAGGCTGGTTTAATTTTTGTTTAGACTAAATAATAAATACCCTTGTTGACCCTGTAGCTCAAATGAACATAATTTTGATGATTGCGAAACTCAAGTGAAATCTAACTCACAAAATGTCAAGTTGTGCATGAAATTATTAGGTGATAAAAGAATCATAATTCAAGCTACTTGGAGAAAGGACATATTGCTTGAAGGAAAATTAACGTAAAAAACAAGTATGACGACCTATGAAGAAAATTGAAGATATAAAGACTATTGACAAATAGGCATCTTGTAAAAGTAAAAGATATGAAAGTTTGACTTGCCAATTGCAAAGTATTTCTTAACTTTTATTATTTTCAAATTGCATATGTCTTGGCACTATTTTAAATTCATTTGGAGATATTTTGATAATTTTCCTAAAGGTTTGAAATAAAAATATGAAGTTGGGAAAAACTAAGAAAAAGTAACAAATATATTATTTTACTAATTGCTTTGCTATTAAGATAAATTCTAGTTTATAGAAAAGATAAAATAATGGTTAGAAAATCTCCAACAACTTTTTAACCTATCCAAAGATATTCCAAATGACCAGAAAAAATAAAGACTATAAATATGGCCTACTAACATCATTTACTCACCTTTGAATGCAATAGAAGCTAAAATATCACTATGGTCAATTTTTCAAATATTATTTTCTTCTCAACCTAGAAAGCTCATTTATCATGCATCATTGGCAAATCTCTTTCAACCTTCTAGAATTTAATTGTATTGATTTTGAGTTGAGTTATAAATATTTATTGCAAATTGTGAGGGTTGCTCAAGTTTCTTGTGAAGCTTGGAGCATTCGACTGTTGGAGAGAACACTTGTGAGAGGTTTTGCAAACACCTTGTAAAGCTTTGCATGTTGTAGAAGGCTTTTTTCTTGCCCATGAAAAGAGAAAATAGTGAAAGCTAATAGAGGATCTTATAGAAGAGTGGATGTAAGATAGTTAGAGTCGAACCACTATAAATCTTGTATTCGATCTCTCTAACTCTCATCTCTTCATATTTTGCATATCTTTATTGTGTTTATAAGTTTAAGGAATTTACTTTTATTGAAAATATATAGTTTGTTATATTTGTGCTTCAATATTGAATGTTTTATTTTGAATTGAAATTGACTTAAGCAAATTTCATTGAGCTAGTTGGACAAGTTTAGTGAACTTTATTACCCTAGAAAGATTTGCATACTCACATAGATGAACTAAGTTAGTAGCGGACGCAGGACCATAACTTTGGTGGGGCACCACTGCATTGTAATCACAGGGCAGAGCTTTTTGTTTGTTGTGTTCGTGATTTCTCTGATTTTTTTTTAATGAACCAAAACGATGTAGTTTTGATTTAAAATTTAGAGGTCAAAACAACACCGTTTTGGTTTAAAATTAAAAAAAAAATCAAAACTAAGTTGAACTTAGCCTTAATTTTTCAAGACATGGAGCAAAAATAAAAAAATTATAAAAATCTAACTCACCCCCTCTTGGACTATATTAGGGATAACACTCCTAAAATGGTTGATGTCTTAAAATTAAGTCTAAGAAGGAGCAAACTGGACATTTTAAAACATTTTTCAAATATATATTTTTGCTCAAAACAACTTGAAAAACTTTGAGTAAAACAAAAGTATAGTGAGACTAAATTAGAACTTCTAAAATCCTATGAACAATAACATTTTTACTCAATCAAACAACATACACAAATCCTCAATAGTACAACACAAATATAATCAAGGCAACAACGTAATTAATTCAAAAAATTATCAAATAACAGTAACAAGGTTTAATGAACATAAACAATGAAGAGTTTAAGGGTTTAGAAGATTGCACATTTGGATTTATAGTGGTTTGGTATAACTTACCTATGTCCACTCTCTCAAAGCTTCCCCTTTGAGTTTCTCTTCCATCAATGAATTTTTTCCAATAGGCAAGAGATAAGCCTTTATAATTTCTCAAATTTTTCAAGGCTCTTATAATCTTCTGCAAGTGTTGTCACAAACACACTCAACGTAGGCTAATCCTAAACTTGTGAATAACCTATTTAAGGTTAGAGTAGTTGAAATCAATAAAATCTTACTCTCAACTTACAACATTAGCTATAAACAAGGAAGAGAGTTCAATTTGCTAAGGAATGCACAATGAATGTTCTTGGAATGAAACTCTTTAAACACAATTTCTCCGAATGATAAAATGACATTATTAAGTGTGAATGAGAGAAAATATGCCAATATATAGGTTTTAAGTGGTAAGTAGTCGTTTGAAGGAGATCTATGCATTGGGCAAATTTGATATGAAACTAGCCATTATTTTGAACTGCAGCAAAATATTTGTCAGAGATGATTTTAGAATCAAGTTTTATAAAAATAGAATTCTAATTTTGTTTTTTAGGTTCTACTTTCAACTTATAATCTAATTTGAAATAGTTTTCCTTCAAACTTTGAAAGCAAATTTCAAAACTATTTTATATCATATGTTCATGCATAAATAAATAATTTAGCTTGTTTGGCAACTCTAAAACTTAAGATTCTTTTATAAGAATTCTAAAATTACCTAAGATGCTAAAGGTTCAATCTCTTGACACTTCAAGTTTTTATTTTTTTTCTCTCTTGTATGCTTGATCTTCTCTTTGGCTTTCTTTCTTCAAGATCAACTTATAAACACTTAACAAATATTTTTGAAGAATAATTAAGATTGATTTTCTTAAGTTTTGGAGCCATAAAAATATATTCTTTTGAGCTCATAGGGTCGACAATGGTTAAAGAAAGTCATATTCTACAGAAATCTACAATATATCATTGAATATTACCAATTAACTTCAAAATCAATTAGTAATGTGTAAGCAAAAAATTTGATACTTTAATTATTAAACACATTTGAAATCTATGAAAAATTTGTTTTTACATAATGAACAAATGACTTCCAAAATGTGTCGATAAATTTCATATAAAAAATACATCTTTTTTAAAAATGAAGCTTTGTTCTAAAATATATTGACAAATGATAAATGAAAATCCGTTATTCTTTTTTAAAAAAATGTGAAACAATGATCAGAATAAATAAGGAAGAGAGATTTAATCAAAATCTTGCTTTTTAATTCAAAAGGATCCAAAGATGTGTCTCCTTTAATTAAAAACCATTGATATGTTATTAAGTATTCATATAAGTGTCGAGAGATTATTGCATCATTTGTCGAGAGATATTACAAGACTTGAATGCTCAACTCTATCTCTTTAACCGGTGAATGATGAGTCAAGTGTTATTGGTAGACTTGAGTGCTCAAGCCTAGCTCTCTGATAGGCACATGATAAGTTTAGAACTATTGGTAGACTTAAGTGTCAAGCCTAGCTCTTTGATAGGCGCATCATGATCCAAGAGATATTAGTAGACTTTAGTACTTGAACACAACTCTTTGACAGACACATGATTAGTTAAGATATATTGGTAGAATTGATTACTCAATGCTAGTTCTCTAATGGGCGCATGATAATTTGGAAGCTATTGGTAAACTTGAGTGTTCAAGCCTAGCTCTGCAAGAGGCACATGATGACTCAGACATTGTTGGCAAGCTTGAGTCCTTAAGTTTAGCTCTCCAATAGGTGCATGAAGAGTCAAGAGTTATTGATAGACTTGAATGTTCAAGCCTAGCTCCTTAATATGTACATGATGAGTCAAGAGATGTTGGTAGACTTTAGTACTCAAGCTTAGCTCTTTGAAGGGCACATGATGAGTCGAGAGACGTTGGTAGACTTAAGCACTTGAGCAAAATTATCAAACAAACATATGATGACTCTACAACTATTGATAGACTTGAGTGCTTAAGCCTTGCACTCAAAACATGTGTCTGATGAGTTGGGACCTATTATTAGACTTGATTGCTCCAGCCTAATTATTTGATAAGGGCATGATAAGTTGGGAGCTATTGGTAGACTTGAGTATTAAGCCTAATTCTCTAAGGGGCTCATGGCGAGTCTGATGTTATTGGCAGACTTATGAGTCAAAAGTTATTGGTAGACGTGAGTGCTTAAGACTAACTCTCTAACATGTACATGATAACTTGGGAGATTTAATATACTTGAGTGCTCAAGCCTAACTCTTTGATGGGCACCTAATGATTCAGGAGATGTTGTCAGACTTTAGTAGTTGAGCATAACTTTAAGATAGGCGCATGATGAGTTGGTAACTATTAATAAACTTGAGGGCCCAAGCCTTGCACTATAATGGGCGCATGATGAGCCTCCTTCTCTAATATACATGTGCTGAATTGGGGGATGTTGATATACTTGAGTGTTCAAACCTAGTTTTTTTGACATACACATGATATAGTAGAAGCTAGTGGCAGACTTGAGTACTCAAGCCTAATTCAACAACGAGCAAATGATTATTTGAGAGTTGTTGTTAGTCTTGCAATTGTACGTGCTCCTTTGTGGCTCCTATATAATCATTCATGTATCTCATCCAATACCTCCTTCCTTTGTGACACAATGAAGCTATGACTATAAAGTTTATCATTTAAATAGCCATCCATCAACTAAGTTGTACCTAGTTGATTTAAAACTACCTTCTTTGCCTTTAATGGGTCGAGAGGCAATTGTCCTTCGTTCAAGAAGTCCAAAATGGGAGAGATTCACACCCTTCTACTGTCAATGAACACCACCTCTTGCTCCTCGATGCATGGGTTAGGTAACACTTCAAAATGCATGAACTTAGTCAAATGTTATCATCCCTTAAAATCTATTCGACTACCACCTCTGCATCACCAATCAGACTTCTTGACCTTTTCTCATACCTACTCATTTCCTTGTTCTTAGTTTGAAATCACATTGCATTTGATTAACCACCAATTTGGAATCACTGAAATTTTTAACTTTTTTTTATCTATAATATATATAGTTGGCTTTTCATAAGTAGTGGTACACATGTCTTAAAAGTAAGAAATGTGCAGGATAACCATTACTGAGTTGTAGGGGTGATTTCGTTACTCAATTGTGAGCAATGCTATTTCCCATATAATTATCATAGTTAAGTCTGATTCTTAAGATATAGTTTGGTGGGTGCATCCCAAGACATAATTCGATTGTTGAATCCTGAATAGCTCCCCTTCTTAATTCATCGTGCCTTAATCTAATATGGATTGATGACTTATTGTTCTTTAATAGTAATAAAAATAAAAATAAAAATAAAAAAAGCTTATAATTTATTTGAAACAAAATAAGAGGCCAGAAACATCAATCCATAAGAATGCATCTTGTTGGGGTTCCGTCCGCACCAAGAACCCTTATAGGCAAGCAATGCATATCATACAGTCCTGCTTTAATGCCGTCAAGTTTCAACCCCTCCAATACAACTATTTCCTGAAACGTAATTTTTTTTTTTTTCATACAATCAACACCCATACCAACATAATAATCGCAAACAAATTTGTGAATAATGCTTACCCTGCTTCTCAGCAATGCAAGATGTGTCTGAACCAGATCGGTATATGCTGCAACCGACAAGTAATCAACTCCTGTTTTTCCAAGCATTATGGTTATTTTCCTTGTTACAAAATACAAATTTAATTCTTAAATTTATTAATGTTAAAAGCTAAAATTCTTAATAAAAATGGGTCTTGTTAAATACACACTTTTTCTTTCTGAAATTAAATTTAAAAAAAAAATAAAAAAAGAAAGAAAAGAAGAAAGAGGGGATAGATTATCTTACCAACAAGTTTGATGTCAGTGTTGTGAACGAGCCATTTTGCCCCATCACTTCGAAATCCAACGTAGCTTGTATCGAACTCCTTTTTTAACATGAGCTTTCTAAAAATTGATTATTTATTTTGTTTGAAAAATAATTATTAATCTATCTATCCCAAAAATGAAATAAATAAATAAATATATATATATATATATATACCTGTCAGTGTTTGAAGTCCTGAAAAGCACACGACGTATTCCTTTGGGAATGTTCAACGACTTCATCACTTGAGCTGTATATAATTCATATTAATTTAAAACGTATTCTATGAAATTATCTATAAAAAAAAAAAAGAAATTATACAACTATAAAATGTACAAGTAAGAGCTTTTTCTCTTAACAGAGAAAAAGGAAATAATGAAAAGAACACTTACCAGTTATGTTAGTATTTCTCGGAACATCAACTAACAGTACTTCACCTATTAAAAAAAATTACAATAAGCATACGAATTTTTTTTTTAATCGTTAAATTGTGAAATTTATTTGAAAATTTTATATGTTCAAAAGCACAGAATTCATATTCAAAGACAAAATATATAGAAGAAGAATAAAGAATTGGTGATTACCATTGAGTGTCTTCAAATCAAGTGTACTTGTATCATACCCAGCTTCATAATATTCTTGAAAAAAATGAGAAGGAGCATCAACATGTGTGCCTGTATGTGAATTAAACTTCATCTCTGAAACGTTGTCATTGGAACCATTCTTCATGCTAGCTATCAGTTTCACCACTTCTCCCACCCCATTCTTTGAGTCCCAACTTGGCATATCTGGATTTATCATGTGGGTGATGTCCCAGATTCTGCCATTTCCATAAACATCTCTTCTCACTGCCAACGGAACATTGCCCTGTGGCCGCCCTGCCAGCGTCAAAGCCCATTTGCATACTGCCAACAGCAGAAGGATCTGGACTCTTCTCGTGGTTCTAGCCATAGGAACTACGGAGGATATCGATGGTTTCGTTTAGAATCAAGCATATGCTTATGCTTAGCTAAATACATTCTACTTGGTCAAATTTTAACTAAACGCCAAATATAATATATTAATTATGTATACAGAGAGAGAGAGTGTGTGTGGTCAAATTAATGCTAGAGAGAGTGTTAGGTAGGAAAGGAAGATTTTTATTTATTATAATTTTCAAAATAGTCGGCTAGACTTCATTAAAGTAAGCATACTTGTTTACATAGAAGAAAGCAAATCACCACTTGTTCCAATATTAAACTAATTTTGTTTTTTATACGATCTACATGTCCTAAGTTTGCTCGAAGCTGTTTGACGTTTCTTTAATGTATTTGTTTTTATGAGAAAGGGATGCAATCGAAATCTAGATTTTCAAACATAATCTTTAGAATATT
>CAOGCB011895365.1:0-12003 GCA_948266635.1 Cnidoscolus chayamansa | reverse complement strand
CCCTTCCATAATATTATCTTTCTTCTCTCCCCACGAGAGTACCTCTTTTCTGTGCTCGGATCTGTACTTTGATATTTCCTCTTTTTATAAAGACTATCAATAGGCTTTGCAATAGGTTTTGCTTTGGCGCTTTATGTAACGACCTAGCCCTTAGAGCCAGTGGGAATAGCAGTTGCCTTTCATCCATTCATTCTTAAACCCTTCCTTTTAGGAAGAGTCTAGCAGTACGCCTATCACCTATTAAGTAAAGAGAGACTCTTTTATTTTGATTTTCTTGGTTATGTTGATGTAGTTGGAGTTGCTTTGACCTTTGATCCTTTTCTCTTTCTCCCATCCCATAAAGTTCTGTTACATCTCGTGCCAGTAAGCCAGGCAGTTAAAGTAAATTCGTAATAGAGGAGTAAGCAAACCATTTTTCCTCTTAGGCAATCCAAAGCAAAAGAAAGATACTTAGGCCTTCCTTCCATACAGTGTAAGATTAAAGAGAGTTCTCTTTATTTTAAGTACATTATAAAACTAGGTTAGGAAGGAGAGTTCACTCTGTAAAAGCATCGATTAACGGCAGTTCCCGTTCCTGTCCTGGGGTAAGATTAAGTAGTAGCGATCCATGCAGTGGCATATGCCTTTAAAGATCTTGGGGTTATAGTTAACAGTTATTGAGTGGATGGGGTTGAATTTCTAGCCCTTCTGCTAGCCATTTAGGGAGGGCCAGTTCTAGGAAAGTACTAATCTAATCCTTACCTAGGAACGCTATTTCAAGTGAAGATCTTTTTTAAGTTAGAAGTTAAGCATATCTGATTCCCTGTACAAATCCAACAGTAAGACGATTAGAATTTGTAAGAATCATAAGAGTTACCCGAGCTAGGGTACCAGGGTAGTTCAGCACTAAGACCTTCCATTCTATATTCCTTATATTGGCCTTCCCATAGGAGTGCCCCGCCATCAAGTGGGAAAAGAACTGACCAATTCAACGAGTACTTAAATTTTCTTCTTACAAGTTGTAGGCTTCTTTAAACATTGTTTTTTTAATGAAGCTCTATGTATAAACAATGGTAGAAAAAGAAAAGGCAATATGGTTTTAAGAGGAGTTTGCAGCCTTAACGGTTGTATGGTGTTTTGTGCATTGAAAATCAAATACCATAAAATAATGTTTTGTGCATTGAAAATGAAATATCATTAAATGACCTTAGTTGGCTAGTTGATGTATTTAATAGAGATTGAAATTCAAATTTGAACTATAGATTAAAAAAAATATTGCGAAGGGTAAAAGAGACTTTTAACATGTGCAAAGTATGTTTGGTTCGGATCGAGTTGATCCAAGGAGCATTATTGTTTACAAATTTTTTTTTATAAATCCAAAACACCCTTAGAAATACAAAAAGAGCCACATATAATCCCATAAACATTCATTCTTAATAGTATCATCACTTTGAGTTCCAAGTATCTTAAACTTTAAACTCACATGCATCACTATTAAATCCATATTTAGCCCTAATTTTCACTGATGATCAGTCAACTTATCACTTATCTTTAAAGATGTCGCTTAATTTCAATTTCTTTTTTAAAATCCATTAAACTTTAAATAAAATCTTAAAAAAATGCATTCTCACAGTTTTTGTCTACATCTCTATTAGGAACGTGATGTGGCATGTTCATGCTAAGTCATGTCTCGTACATGTGGATATGCCACATCATGTTCAGTACACATGATCATGCCACATCTCGGTTAGTATACTTGGACATACCATGCAGACATGTTACATCACACACGTCATATCTAGTACAAGTGAACATGTCATGTCACATTCTCAACGTGAATGGAAATAGTAAGAGCGAGTTTTTGAGGTCTAAATTGAAATTTAATAGATTTTAATAAAGAAATTAAAATTTAGTGACCATCAATGAAAATTATTCCATATTTAATATTTCTTAGCAGTTAATACCTAATAAATTTATTAACATGTGCAATATACTCAAAGTTCAAATATGAGGAGAACAACTTTAACTCAAACTCAAAGAAAACATCATCACATGGTTTAAAAGGCATTTTCTCTTAGATGCAATTATCATGCTAGATAAACTATTTCCAAAAATGATCTTTTGGTAGGAAGACTAACCTTTTTTGAAGATATAAAATGATGGAATTCACAGATCTTTGAAGAATCACCGACTTTTCTACTTGTATGGAAGCAAAACTTGAAAGAGTTTCAATCTTACATTAAAATTAATAAATTTAATTGAAATTTCTAAAATCTATTTGATAACATGTTGGGTTCAAAACTCACCTCAAGAGAGTAAATTTTTGAAATTCTACTCTTTAAATTGAATTGCAACTCTTAAATATACATGTTGGTTGGGCCAGTTTTGGCAGTCGCACTTGGAATTTCAAGACGCGAATAGTTAATTTCATTTTAATCAATTGATTTTCCTCAAAAAATATTTTAAATTATTTCTAAAACATTTAAATTACGTAAAAGACTTTTTTAACCTTAAATCACTATTTTAATATGAATTTCAAATACTTCATGAATATTTCATTTGAAAATTAGAATTTTGCATCGGAGAGATACCATATATTATTAAAAAGTATCTTTAATTATATGATTAGAGTCCTTGATCAATTGATAAGAACTTCTTTTATTTGAATTGTATACTCATTTTCACCTTAGTTCTAAGTCTCTCCCTCTTTCCGGGAGACAACACTAAACAAAAGCAACTCTCTAATTAGAATTTCCACACAATTTAAAAAGAAAAGAGTAAATTGAGTTCCAACTTAGCTAGAAAACAATCCTCCATCTTGTTAAGTAATAGTTCTTCATTTAGAAAATCATATTTCTAAAATTCTGAAATAATTTTATTTTTGGGCCAAACTATCAATAAAACTAAAAATGAGGTAACATTGAAACAATTCAAATGTTCACTTAGACTCTAACATATGAGGTAGATTATGATTTAAAATCTTTTTATATATTTCTAAATTATAAGTTAGATATCTTTCATTTTTCTCTTATAATTAAAAGTATCTTTAGATTACAATACTTTATTATCAAATATTTAACTTAAATGCTATCGATCTCGCCTTGTAATTAATTTAAATTTAATGAGATGATTTTATCTTATCCTAGTAATTAATTTATTTTTTTAAATGTATTATTTACTTATATTTTCATTAAATAACTATATAGTACGTGTTAAAAAAAATCTTAAATTAGTAACTACTTTATCACCGACTATCTAATAATACTCACTATTCATCCTTTGATAACTACCTTTGATTTTCTCTTTTTTATACTTGATTTTTTCAGTTATTTATGTGGACGAATACTACTTAAGCATTAGGTGCTTTTTATTTGTTTTGTAGGTCTAGAGCGATGGAAAAAATTCACGAATAACATAAATAATTTATCTTATTGTATTATCATTGTGACTAATAATTTCTCTAATATATATTAAATAAAAACATAAATGTTAGTAAATTAGAAAGTAAATTATTTATTTTAGTAAGTAGCTTACTATAATCATAACTATTTATTTTATTAATAATTTAATCTCTAAAATTCAATATAAATTAATTCTTTAATAAATTATAGAGATTTAACTGTATTCTCATAGTAGGAATTAATTAAATGTAAATTTATAAAATGACATCATATAATTTATGTAATTATAATATTATATTATATTTATTGTATATAATTAATTTTTAATATAAAATTTAATATAAAAAAATAATTGCTCAATATATACTTTAATACCTAAATTAAAATTAAACTCATTAGATATTTATAAAAATCATAATAATTAAATACAAATTATAAAAAAAATTAAAAATAGTAATACTAATCCATCACATTTTATTAACTGTGTTTTTATTTTTATTATTTGCACTTTAAATTTTGATTACAAAATTTTCATTTTATCAAAATTTAGAGTGCAATTAATAAAATTTAAAGTATAAATAAATAAAATTATGATTATTTTATAATTTTTTGATAAAAAAAATGATTGATTTGAGTTTAATTGTTATTATTTTTATAAATTTAGGTATTTAATAAATTATGATTTTAAAATAGATTAATTTTAAAGAGTATAAGAATGTATATGTATATTTAGTCAGATATAATAAAAAAAAGAAAATTAAATTATTTTTAAGGAAGATGACTTTTTCTTATAAAAGAGAAAGTTATTTTTTTGAATTATGATAATTTTATTACTATTTTTATTTATAAAATTATTAATATTTTTAATTTTATTTCTTTAAAAAATATATTCTACATAAAATAGTTTTCAAATTTAAGTTATTTTCTGTCAGAAAATAAATAGAGTTTATGTAATGATTAAATTATTTAGTTTTATAATATGATATTAAATTATAAGTCATCATTATACTTTCTCTTAAAATTTTAAATTTAATTTAAAATTTTTTTATCTATAATTACAATAAATTGACATTAATTAAGTTTATTACATAACATTTAAATATTTAGAGAGTTGACTTCTAATACTCTAGAGATAACATGTCGATCTTTTCGATAGCTCACATCAACGGGAAGGTTTGGCACATCGATGTCGGCTCTTGATCACTTGGGACTATAATATATTCTAAGGGTTAAGTTATTTGCCTATTAAAATGGTACATGAGCTGGGTTCAGAATGTCAGAATGTTGCGAGACAATTCGATTTATATTTGATGTGGGCATTAGAGCATTGAGAGGATACTTCTCTAATACAAAAGGACCGAAAAGGATGCACCTCTAGTGTACCAGTTATTGTGCCCACAATGAATACTGGGTAGTCAAATGCAGAGCAGATAACTGCTGAAAACATCTAAGTAGTAAGTACACCTCAAGATAAATGCTCTCGTATTTCAATTTCAATAACACAATCGAGACATCAACAGGTTCTGTGAAATGTAGTCCTTATATTACTTATCTATTTTTAAATTATTTTATAAAAAAATTAGGAAATATATTAATTATTTTGAAATTGAAAACTAAGATACCTAATTAATGATGATGTGTGTATTAAATAAAGAAAAAGGTGGGACCTAAGAAAGGATCTAAGGAGTTGGTGTTTAGACAACTTGGTTTTCAAGAGGTCAAAACAAAAGTAAACTGAAGACATTTACAGTTCTATGTCATAAATTAAGGAATGTGATAATCTAAATATATGCATTTAAAACTGTCCCCAATTACTACTTAATCAAACATATTTTTGTCCCTTCTCAAGAGCTCAGATGTGATAGTATAAATATGCTTTTTAATTAAATATATTTTTGTATTTAAATAAAGGATTGATATGAAATAATTTTAATTTAATTATAAATATTTTTAACCTACTAAACTAAAATTAAATAATATTTGTATCTAAGAAGAAAATATCTATATAAATATTTACACTATTTTTAAAAATTGAATCATCACTTATAAAAGTCGTTTATTAGCTATTTGATATTCAACTCGATTCGTTTTTTAAATAAGTCAAGCTCGAACTTAATTTTTAAGTCAATTTAATAAACGAACCAAACTTAAATTTGCAGATATTCAATTCAAAAGTTCGTTTATTTATAAGTTTATAAGTTAGCTCGTGGATATAGTTATTTAAATAAAATTATTTAGTGTTAAAATTATTATTTGTAAATTAAAATCGTTATGATTATAAAAGAGATATATTTTTTAGGAAAATTTATTATTTTTAAATTAAAAATTTTTAAGTTGTAAAAGTATAAATTTTTTAAAGTTATTTGATATTTGATGTGATAAAAGCTCAATAAAAGCTCAGTTTATTTATTAAACGAAACACGTTTAACCTTATTGATATTGGGCTCGAACTCGAAATGAGTCGAACTTAAAATGAGTCGAACTCGAAATGAGTCGAACTCGAAATGAGTCGAACTCAAAATAAGTCAAACTCGAAATAAGTTGAATTTGAAATGAGTCGAACTAGAAATAAGTCAAATTCGAAATAAGTCGAATTTAAAATGAGTCGAACTTGAAATAAATAAAACTCGAATTCAAAAAAATTTGAATAAATTAAATTTAAACTCTTTAAAGCTTGATTTAGTTAATTTACCCCGATTCATCTCACCTAAAAAGAAAATGATGAATGAATGAAAAAATTAACAAACGTCAATAATGTAAAATTCTTTTAATGCTCTGTACCAAATTAAATTATAATCAAATAAATTGGTTTCTTTAAATATTTTAATTTTTAAAAAATAGTTATTTAAACACTTTTTTAATAATCGTCATTTAAGTTCAAAATCGTTAGTGAATTGAAAAAAAAATATTTAAATCTTAAAAAAATTAATTTCAAAACTTTAATAACTAAATTTATGAATAATAATTTTAGTTTATATACACTTTTAAAAGAAAAAAAAAAGACATTTAAGTCTTTAACAAAAAGTTAAATATTTTAAACCTCAATTAAATAAATTTGATTTCAAAACTTGCCCTTTTGGCTGTCACTCCTATCTTACTATAGAGGTAACTTGAGCATTCTTCATTCCCTCATTTTCGAAAAGAGCTCGATAAATTTTCCTTAATCCTCTCATTTTCACTTTGTTAAGAAGATAATAGGTCATCAATACATAAAGTTCATGTGTTTCTATATGAATGCACATTCATCGCATAATATTTCTTATACTTCTACATTATAGTACATGCAATATACATTTCATATTATGTACTCAAACATTCACAATACATGCCATAACATTTCATACTTGACTCTTACTATCTATCGGACATCATGTGATGCTTGCTCTAACATCTTATAGACATCATTCGTTTATTCATAAGTTTGAGCATATAAATCTTGAGCTCTAATACCATTCTATAACAGTTCGGCCGTACAAAACTACTGTCGGTGTTAAAATTTCGACCACCCGAAGGTGAGCGAAACTCTAACAAACCTATGTGTCATCATACGTAATTTCTACATCATAATTTTTTGCTTTGCTTTTATTTTCTTACATTTCATTTCATCATATTATCGTTCATTATGCATTTGTTCTCACTTTCATTCATTCTTATTACTGCATGCATATAATATACATGTACGTTTCACAATATTTATATCATGTATGCAGTACATAACCATCATGATATGGAGAATTATATGAAAGAATATAAATTTTTCATCACACAGTGACCATACAATCTTATACTGAGTCATACATAGTTATGTTACTCTTATTACATAATCCATTACATTTCGTAAGCTAGAGCAGCAACAACTATTACATACTTAGTCCGGATCCATTTTTCTGAGTTATCATCTCGACCCTATGAAAAATGGATAAAGGGAAAGGGGATAGGCATAAAAGGGGTGTGAGCTATTTTGAAATAATTTCGTGAGTAGACAGAGAAAATAACACACAAAACATTCATTTTCATGCTATTGTAATGCATCATAAACAAACATTTCACGTAACTTTGCAAGTAGAGTGAATCTGTCCTCATAGACTTCAATGCTTGGTAGTCGAGACAACTCCTAAGGACTTCATTAATGTTAAACTCAAGCAGCCAAAGCATACCTTTGGGCTAATGATTCGAGTAGATGAAGCACTCTCGGACCATCATTTACCATTAAGTATAGTACCAAATAACTCTTTTCGGCCATATACTGGTTCCAAGTAGCTCCTTTTGGCCAACTTGGTCACTCATACATTACCTTTCATTTCCATCAATTCATCATATCATTGAAGTCTATGGTTCATCCAGTACTCACCTAGTCATACATATCACATAACATTCATGCAATGCAACATTCATCGTGAAGCTAATGCATCATCCTAACATTATGATGCATGCTCATGCTATAAAAATCATTTTGTGTCATACATTTAAAAGCGTTTAGCATCTACTGACCTGGAAAATTGCATCTTCACAATAATCCAATTTATTGTTGTCTCTAATTCCCTGAGTCCGATCCTATATTGACGGACTTTGGATTAGAGACAATACATATACATACACCCTTTCTATACTCTAAGACTGATTCTCATACTTCCCTATGCATTATTTCTTTACTTATAAGTTATTGTATGGTTATCCTAGGCACATCACTTGGAAGCCGAGTGATATCCTTCACTCTCCTATAGTTTCTTGAGTCATTTCCCTACTTAGCTGAGTGATGCCTTGATTGCATCTCTCAGTACCGAACTCTAACTTTGTACCAAGTGATACTCTGCGAGTATCACTCAATACTATATTACCTCACTTAGCTGTATGGATGTCTCAGTTACAACCATCAGCTACCAAGTCATCTCGTTGACTTAGGCAATCGATGTCTCAGATCATTCATTTTGCTCTTTATCCTTTATTGAGTTGGGAAAATGTCTCAATAACACATTTTGGCTACCTTCATATTCTCTCTTTCCGAGTCATTTTGTTGACCAAGTCAACCAAATGTTTCAGCTTTTATTTACTTATTCTTTATTATTTATTTTTTCTGTCTTTCTTTTTCGAGTAATAGAATGCCTCAGGTTTTGCCCTTTGGTCATCTATATGACTCGGCCTTAAAGGTAATTTCATGGTGACTGGATTATTGTAACGATGACTAGAAACTAGATTTTGCCCAAAAGGTCAAAAGTTGTTTCTTAGTGTTTCCAATCCATTCAAACTCATTTTCATGCATATTTTCATTTGGAAACATCTAGTTGAACCTCATTCAAGAGTGTCTAACCTTAATTTCATAATTTTAGCACCTACATTGCATTTTAACATCATCATTCTTCATTTTCAATTCATCACATGCCTGTTCCTCAATCTCTTTATCGAGTGTCTATAATTCTAACAAGTTTCTCAACGTAGGTGAAATTTTCTAAAATATTGAATTCTGATTCTCTAAGAACTTTGTTAGAATCTGGCACATGCTTCCTCAACATATATATGTGGAACATTGGGTAAATCCTTGGAAGCAGGTAAATTAAGTTGATATTTAACATTGCTCAACTTTTGAATGATCTCATTAGGACTGATGTATCTAGGTGCTAGCTTACCTTTTCTACCAAACCAGACTACCCTTTTTAGCAGTGATACCTTTAATAGAACCATATCCCCCTCTTAGAACATAAGTTGTCGCCGGCCTACATCAACACAACTCTTCTACATACTGACTGTGGTCTTGAGTCATTCTCTAATTATGGGAATAACCCTGTTGGTGATGTCCATAATTTCGGATCCATCCAAAGCTCTATCTCCCACTTCTTCCCAGCATACAAGAGATATGCACTTCCTTCCATAAAAAGCCTCGTAAGGAGCCATTCCTATGCTCGAATGGTAGTTGTTATTGTAAGTGAACTCTACAAAGAATAGATGTTGCTTCCAAAATCCAACACACACATCTGAAGCATGTCTTTTATTGTTTGAATGGTCCTCTTAGATTGTCCATCTGTCTGTGGATGGAAGGTCGTGCTGAAGTATAGTCGGGTACCTATAGTGCTCTGTAGACTCCTCTAGAACTGTGAGGTGAACTAAGGTCCTTTGTCTGAGACTATCGATACCGGCGTACTGTACAATATGATGATCTTCTACTTGTAGACCTATGTTAATTTATCCACAGAATACCCAGTCTTGACCAGTATGAAGTGTGTCACCTTTGTTAGTCTATTCATGACCCAGATTAAGTCACATCGGTTGGAGCTAATCGATAGTCTAACTATTAAGTCCATCAAGATGTGTTCCCACTTCCATTCGAGAATTGGTAGTCGGTTCAGCATCCTTGCTAGCTTCTAGTGCTCCAACTTAACCCTTTGGCACATAATGTATAACGACACAAACTGAGCAATATCTTTCTTCATTGAAGGCCACTAATAAACTTTCTTCAGATCTTGATACATCTTTGTGGCCCTAAGGTGAACACTATATCGAGCATGATGTGCTTCTAGGATAATGTTTTTCTTTAATGCAATGTCGTTTGGCACACATAATCTGTTTTCAAAGTGGAGAATACCTTGGCCGCCAAATTTGTACTCATCTATCTCCCCACTTTGTACTATTTTGGCTATCCTAACCAACTCGGGGTTCTCATGCTGTTTTTTAGCCACTTGCTCAAGAAACATTAGAGTGACTCTCACTGGTGTCATTAAGGCAACATTCTCTACTATCTCTAGGTAAAGTTCCTCGTTGATCAATTGATAGAATTCTCTAATCACTAGCTGTCTTATTGTAGTAATGCGGGACAAGCTACTCCATGATTTCTAACTAAAGGCATCAACTACTACATTTGCCTTACCCCGAATGATATTGTATCTTATAGTCGTAGTCACTAAGCAACTCTACCTCATTTAACCTCATTCAACAATATCTAACCTTAATTTCATCATTCTAACACCTACATTGCATTTTAACATCATTGTTCATCATTTTCAGTTCATCATTCTTCATTCTTAACATTTCTGCATTTCTATTAAACACCCAAACCTACTATTAAAACACACATGCAATGACCAATTTGGTGTTTTCTAACTTCAACTCATGCATTACAACTCATTTCATCAACTAAGAATATGCATAAATCCATTTACATCAATGATCGGGCTCTTACTCGAAATTTGCAACCTTCATCAACATTTCATAAACATGTTTCTCTCTGTCGTGTATAATCTATTTAACATCCATCTATCTCCAAACAAGTTAGAAGGAGGCTAGCTAACTTGTTTTGAAAGTGATTGGTAAAGGAGAGCTTAATTCTTCAAGTATCTCCCGTTAGTGTGCTTGCTTCACTTTGGTTGAAACTTACTCACTCCAAGCTTTGCTATGCTTTACTTAATGATTATTTACTCTTTTAACCTCTTCAACTCAATCTTAAGTGTCTTTGGAGGATTTGGAAACTTTCAATTTGCTGGAAATGGTTTCGGTGAAGAAGCCATCTCCTACCATGGCCATCTCCCTTTTAAAGGGAGGCAGTTCGGTCTTTGGCATGGACATCAAACCGTCGGTTTGGTTCCAAGCCTACATGTGTTACCATTTATTATTTTTTTTTGCCTCTCTGTGCATTTCATTTTCTATTTCTTTCATTTTATCATCTTTTATCATTTTGTTTTCAATTTTTATTATTTTTTCTTTGACATATTTACCTTTATTTACTTTTTTTGTTCGATTTTTAAATATTTCGAGAATATTTCGTCTCAAAAATCTAAATTTTGATATCGGAGAAGTGTCGAGTGCTACAATTAATTTTATAGAAAATAATTTTTTTACAAATTTTGTTTTGTGTTTTTTGATATTTAGAAATTCAAAAAAATTAATTTATAGAAAATATTTTTCTAATAAAAAATCAAATAATTTTTTTTACTTTACTAATATTATTAACATTTATACATATAAATATATTAATATTAATATTTTTAATTTTTAATATTATAATTGAACTACAAAAAAATAAATTATATTTTATGAAATATTTTTCACAAAATTTTCATAGAAAATATTTTTAACAATATTTTACAAATAAATAAATAAATAAACTATTAATTAAATTAGATTAATGAATAAATATTAATATTTTTTAGATTTGAATTAAACTAAAATAGATAATTCAAATATGAATTATTTCTAAGTTATCAAATTAAATATTTATATATATAATATTAATTACTTATATACTCAAACTTTAATATGAATAGTTACTATAGCGATTACTAATATAAAATTTATATAGTTTAGCAACCTTTAGATTTATTTATTTTTTTCTAGAAATTGTTTTAAAAGGGTGTGTATTTCTGTCTTATTATAATAAATATGTTATATCAACTTTAATTATTTAAAAAAATTAGTATTTTTTAAAAATAAATATAAAATAAAAATTTGAACTTACGATTGAAAATATCATTAAAAAAAATGATGAGGCAGTTACGGGGAAAGATGAGAGATTCTTATCTTGAAAGGTTTGAAAATGAAAGTAATGTTAGAATCTGAAAATCGGTTTGGATTTGGGTTTGGTTTTGATTTTGGGTTTTTGTGTAATGCATGGGAATCGGAATGTTTGTAGGAAGCC
>CAOGCB011892784.1:0-17572 GCA_948266635.1 Cnidoscolus chayamansa | reverse complement strand
CGAGAAATTCAAAACTGACGACACAATCTGTTTCATGAATTTGAAATGAAAGATCTAGGATGATTGAAATATTTCTTAGGCATCAAAGTGATGAGATCGTCTAGAGGGATATTTATCTCGCAGCAAAAATACATACTGGATTTGTTGACTAAAGCAGAGCTCATGGATTGCAAGTCAGTTGAAACACCGATCCTACTGAACCATGGTCTACATAAGGATGAAGATGGTGAGCCAACTAACCTTGTTGGGAAACTGATATACCTATCACACACTCGACCTGATATTGCATACGCAGTAAGTACCATAAGCCAGTACATGCACAATCCAAGAACAATTCACATGGATGTTGCATTAAGGATTGTACGGTATCTCAAGGGAACCACAGAAAAAGGGATCTTGTTTAAGAAGTCAAATCATCTTCAGATTGAAGGATACACTAACTCAAATTGGGGAGGGAACCTAGACACAGGCGATCCACATCAGGATACTTCATATTTTTTTAAGGTAACTTAGTTACTTGGCGAAGCAAGAAACAGAGGGTTGTAGCCTTGTCAAGTGCAGAAGCAGATTCTATGGATCAAAAAACTGATGATAGAAATTGGTTTTTCGCCTGAAGGTAGGAATAAGTTGTATTGTGACAACAAAGCTGCTATCAATATATCTGAGAATCCAGTCCAACATGATCGTACGAAGCATGTTGAGATATACATATATTTTATCAAAGAAAAATTGGAAACTGGGATCATTGAATTTTCATTCGTACATTCAGAAGAACAAGTGGCTGACATTCTTATCAAAGGAGTGTCTGGACAAGTACTACGTAGTTGTCTCAACAAGTTGGGAATGTGGGATCCACACTTACCAACTTGATGGGGAGTATTGAAGATACTAGCCATGACCAGAGCCTTGACTTCAGCCTTGATCACAGCAGGTTAATTTTCTGTATCTGTAAAATAATGTAATCATACCATAGATAGAAAAATACCTTAGATAAAAATATATGTAAATACTATTTAAGGCTGTACAAACACAGGAAAATATAAGACTTGAAATACAAGACTTCCTCAATTTTCTACAATTTTCCTCCCAATTTCTTTCACTACTAGATCAAACAATTCTAACAACCTTTGGGCATTTTTTTTATTACATTTGAGATATCTATAGATTTAAGAAAAAATATTTCTACTTAAGCTATTGACCAAAAAATTAGTAAGAAACATGCTTTTGATATCTGTCCATTCATCTAATATCAAAGTACATCCTATATTTCTCCACTCCTTTTTATACTTATATAGCATTGAGTCACGTTGTCAACTTCCTTCTTTAAAATTGTAACTCTAGCCACATGATAACTAGGACGTTTTATGCCTCTTCCATAGTCACCAACCATTTGCATTATTGAAGCAAATGATGGACTCTTTACCAATGCAAAAGGTAATGCATGCCCATATAAAAAATCTATAAATGTTCTAAGCAATTGATTCCATTTTTTAAACTAATGTATTTATAATTCGTTGTATTTCCATGACTCCATTTTCTTTAATAATAAAGGCATCCACAGTTGCTTCTCTTATATTCTCTTCATCTATTAGTTATTCTTAAAAACATTCTTTGGTATTTTCCATTTTGTAGTTTTCTACTTCCTTTAAAAGCTTAGCAAAATTTTCTCTTACATTATCTAGACATTTTTTTTACAAGATGCTATATTATCATAAGTACTAGCAAGACGATGCTTCATTCAAATTGTCAGTAAGTTTTGTCTTTTTTATATTTATACTATTTGAATATAAAAAGAGTAGGTCTTTGAATGATATACTTTAATCATATATTTGGGCTAGAAAATGGATCAATGTGTATATATTAAATTATATAAGATTTTTTTTTTCTAAAATACATAGTAGAACTCCAAATTTTTTTGTTAGAGCATCTCCAAAAACTGGTTTTTGCAGTCCTTTGTCACTCCAATGCATCTGTAATTAAGTACTGCATTTTGCAGCCAACTAGAAATTACTGCAAATATGCAGGCTTCTCCATCTCCTGTAAATTTTTTTATTATAAATAATTAATTTTATAAATTAATAATAAATTTTAATTAAATTATTAAGTAATATATTTTAATATATCTTCTTTTTGTTTAAATTAATAAATTTAATTAGAATTTTCTTGAAAAATTATTAAATATATTTCAATTTAACTAAATGTAATTGTTATATTATAAAATATTAATATTTAATATTTATATGGTAACAAATAATGTAATATAATTTTTTTAATAAATAATTGAATTTAAAATTTTAAATAGTTAAAAAAATATATTAAAAATAATATATTGAAAATATTCTATTTGAAGTTAAAAAATGAAATTGCTGATTGGAGTTGTTTGAAGTCAATTTACTACATTTTAAAGTTAACTTACTGCATTTTGGAATTTATAGTTGGAGATGGTCTTATATAATATGTCCACATCCATCAATACCAAAATTTTCTCCATCTTTGAAGTCTAAAATAATTACACTTCAAAACATTAATCTCTTTTGCTCTTTTTATAAATTGGTGAATTAGAAAAATTATATCGATTTTTATGATTCATTTCCATTAAGATTGATTTATGAACGATTTTCATTCATTTTTAATTCACATAGAAGATTTGAATCGTGATTCTGAATCGTACAACTCTAACAATAGTGAGATTGATGAATTTGTAATTGGAAATGTGGGTGAGTTGGAATTCTCCTCAATATAAAACTTTTGATAGAAATCTAAAGCTATTTTCTTGAGTTGCTATTGATCTTAGATCCAATCCCCTTGATTATTTTAGAAAATCTCTATCATGTTTCTTTTATTTATTATTTTTTTATCTCATATTTGCAACCATTGACATCTAAAACTTTGGTACCAAATCGTTTATTTGCATAGGAGGATCTCCTCAAGCTATTTTTAGTATTGGCTTCCAATCTCACAACATAACTTACGTGTAGAGCTGGCAATTTTTGACACGATCCGTTTACACGATACGATACGACATGTAGTTAAGCGGGTTTTGGTTTACATTAAATGGATTTAGATCATAAACGGGTTAACCCGTTTATGACATGATAAAAATGCAGGTTTAAACGGGTTGACCTGCTTAACCCAATTAGACATACAATGACCCCTTTATTTAAATAGGTTAATAATTAACATATTTTATATTGATCCATTTAAATATGTTATAGATGTTATGATCTATTTATTTAAATTAAATTTGTTAAATAATTAAATTTTATTTAAAATAGTAATATTTTAATCTTAAACATCAATTTGTAAAGTATAAAATCATCTCATCCACTTTATTTCATATAAATAGATGTAAATTTAGTTGATTTATAAATATTTAGATTTAAATAATAGTTATATAGATATTAATAGTATAGTTAAAGATATTAATAGTATAGTTAAATAACATTATTTAATTTTAATTTATTTTAATATGTTAAATGGATTGTATTATGAGACTAAATGATTATTTTTTTAAATGGATTAAACATGTAGTGATGTGTTACATGATATAATAATAACTTGATTATTAAAACGGATTACACGAGTCAACCCGTTTAATCTGTTTAATAAACTTGTCCGGGTTAGGGTTGATCATCTTAACACGATTAATTAAATAGATCAGGTTCGAATTAGCTATTTTAATATTATAGGTGTATTTTGACACGACATGTTTATGAACTGCCAATACGAATTGCTAACTCTAGACGTAAGTCATTTTGCCGAACCACTATAAATTCAGTGTTTGAATTTTATTTTCCTTAATCTCTTGTATTTGATTTTATTTGAATGTGTTTTGAGATTATTAAAAGTTAAACATTGGTGTTTATTTGATTATATTGAGAATTAATTAAAGTAAATATCAAAATTAGCAAATCTAATTTTAGCGTGAACAATAGCGAATATTAATTTTTTCACAAGCTAAAATTAGCTAACTAATTTTGTCTTATGTAATATTGAGATAATTAATCTTTGCATATTGTTTTGATTTGATAGTATCCTAGAAGTGTTCGGCCGTAATTTTTTATTAGAGTTTAGAGTAAAAATTCGAAAAATTGATTAAATTAAAATAGTGACAAATTCACCCCTCTTGATCGTTTACATTTGGGACAATAATTTAATTTAATAATAGAGTATATAAATCTAATTTATAACAGTAAATTATATGAATTTAACACTTTGTAATAAAAAAAAATTATACGTGACATATAATAACCAAATTTTCTTTACTAATTTGATGATATAAAATATAATTTGTTTATCTTTCATATCACTTAAAATTTATATTTATTTTAATATATCATTTTTTTTCAAATTATTGAAAAACCTTTAGGTGATATGTATTTTTTTGTTATAAAGCGTAAAATATATATATATATATATATATTACTGCTATAAATTAAAATTCATATATTTTATTATTAAAGTAAATAAATTCATGTGTATTCAATGAAATTGGCAAAAATATAAATTATTTACTTTAATAATTTTACTATATGATTAATTTGAATTAATTTTTTAATAACTAATTTAATTTAAAATTTATTATGAACGGTTAAATTTGAATTTAAATTGAATTTAATTTAAATCGTTAAATTAATTTAAAATTTGTAACCTATATAAAAGTGTTAATTTAAATAAAAATACAAATACACTAAAATTAATATAAAAAAAATGTAGTATTGAGATTTGTAAAAGTTGTGGAGAAAGTTGGAGTATCATCTTGTAAAAAAAAGAAGTTTATATGCTATAATAATGAGAAATAGATCTCATACGAATTAATTGATATTATTTTTTAATTTATATAATTTTTAATATAAAATATTAATTTTAATAAATAATTAAATTTAATAAATATAATATTTTAAATTGAGCTTAATTTATTATAATTATTATAAAAAATTTAAATAAAACTAAATTTAAAATTTTCAAAATTCGGATTGGATTTTTAAAATAATGTATAATTATTTTATTAATAATTTAAAAATAAATAAATAAAATTATATTTTAGCAAAAACTAATATTTTATATCATAAATAAATTTTATTTTATATATATTAAAGAATAGTAGAAATTCTTAGAGACCAAGTGTAACATCTGACACATTTTCGACGTCGGATTCTGAATTTCTGATCGGAATATTCAAAAACGGGGCCGCAATAGTATTTGGGAAGAAAAATGCTAAGTTATAAAAGTTAAAAGACTAAAATATAAAATATAAGGATAAAAATGAAAAGCAAGAAAAGTAGAGGGACTAAAGTGAAATTTAGTGATGGTTAACCTAAAAAGTCAGGTTCGGCCGTCGAACCCATGTTTGCCACCTCTACTACAAATAGTGGAGGCAGCCGGCAAAGGAGAGAATTTGACACAATCTGAAACTCATCCTCTCACTGAAATCCTCTTAAACAAACAGCAAATCCAAGAAGAACTAAACAAGAACTAAGTTGAAAATTAAGGGAAAAGATTGAAGGAAAAACACAAAGAGAAAGAAAGCAAAGGAATGAGAACTTGGACAAGCTTGGATCCGAAGTAACAGTGGGTTCTACAGCTTCAATCCAGGTTAGTTTAACATGTAATTAGTTAGAAATGAAGCATGCAAAGGAACCTAGGTTAAAATAAAGGAAGTTGATAAAAATTAAAGAAATGCAAATTGACCAAATGATGAACATAGGAATGGTATTGTATGTTTAAATGAACTTAAATGAGGTTAGAAACATGTTAGGAATGTCAAAATGAGATTGCATGTTATCAATGGTAGAAAGAAGAAAATGTTTAGGTTATGTGAAAATGTATAAAAATTGAGGAAATAATAAATGCATATTGATAGAAAATGTTTAGCTAAGTTACTGTTGACATACATGAATGTTTAGAAATGTTTTAAGTGGTAATTGGCAGGTTTTGGGCATATTAAAAGTGTTGGAATCCAGGTTTTGGCCATTGCCAAAACCCCGAATGTTAGGCAACCAAAATTGGGAATCAACTCAGGAATAGGAAGGAAGTCCAACTTCGATAGTCGAAGGTTGGACTTTCGGTCGCTGAACCTAGTGGCAAAGGAAGTTAGCAACAACTGAACTTGCTGCCGAAATAGAAACTTTTATTTCTGTACAAAGGACCTTCGACCCCCGAACCTGCCACCAAAAGTCCTTTGTCCAATAATTTTTGACCTAAATTGTTAGGATTTAATATGTTATATTATGTGGGGGTTTATGAGATGTTTCAAATATATTTTTAAGTCTATGTTCAGTCTCTAATCCGAAATACAGTATTGGATCATGAAAATCAGGGACAGCAATGACGAACAGAAGATTCATCGATTACGCTTAAGTTTCTAAGTGAGTGGATACTTACTAAATATTTTTACGATACAGAAACTTAATATTTTATGCCATACTCATGCATCACGGATATTCTAGGTTGTTTTGCATAAGATCACAAGATATATTGTGTTGCATTTATTACATGTTATGTGAAAGGTAGTATTGGACGATCCATGATTCGGTATGTTACATTAATGATGGTTATAGATGATGTCCTTACGTTAGTCCCTTACGTATGCTATGTTGTCCGTTTAGGCATGTCCTTCATGATGTACCACGCACTGTCCCTCGAAAGTAACACCAGATGATTTAGGACATTCCAATGTATATCTATATTTATGTTACGATATGGTAAGACTCAGATGGCCGAAAGAAACTTCTGGGTGCATATTTATGTTTTGGGTAGTTCTTGAAAGATGGCTATGCCAACTAGAACTAACCTAGGAATCTTGGTGACAGTACTACCTAAGGTGAAATGTTTGACGATGTTGCATGTTCATGAGCACGGAAGTATGTATTATGATATATTTTATGTATCTGCTCACAAAGCTATTTCAAAATAGCTTACCTGTTTTCTATCCTCCTATTCTATCCCCCATTTCCAATCCCGTTTTTCACAAGTATGCAGAATGTATCGAAAAATACCGAATAGCTCGAATGTGCTTGAAAAACAGAGAATAATGAATTTATTTTTATTGCATTCTAATATGTTTTTAGATGCTACAGAGAATCATTTAAATAGCTTGAATTGGAAGTATGACTAGAGGTAAATCTGGCTACATCATAGCAATGATAGAGGCTGAATTAAGGGATGTTTCTATTTTACACATATTTTATTTCCTTTCTTTCTAACACTCCCCCTCAAGTTGGGTCGTGGGATCTCCGACGCCCAATTGCTCAAAGCATCATTAAATATCCTTCCGGTTATAACTTTTGTAAGAATATAGGCTAACTAATCCTTTGATCGAATAAATGGTAATACAATAATTCCTCCTTCGAGCTTTTCTTTAATGAAATGTCTATCAACTTTAACATGGTTTATCCGATCATATTGGACTAGATTTTCTAATATACTAACTGCAACTTTATTATCACACATCAACTGAAGAGCCTCTTTCGGCGGAAAACCCAACTTAGTTAATAATTTTTTAGCCATAAAAGCTTAACCAGTCCTCGAGTTATACCTCGAAATTATGCCTCTGCACTGGATAGTGATACCACCTTTTATTTCTTACTTTTTCAGGTGACCAAGTTACCTCCAACCATAATAAAATATTCTGATATAGATCTTCGGTCAACAAGATTGCCAGCCCAATCTGCATCAGTATAACTTTGTATTCTGAGATGCCCATTCTTTTTGAACAAAATACCTCTTCCTGGTGAGCCCTTCAGGTGTCACAATATTTGCAGCACAACATCCATGTGATCCTTCTATGGGTTGTGCATAAACTGGCTGATTACTCCAACTGCATATTCTACATTAGGTCTTGTGTGAGACAAATAAATTAGTTTTCCGACTAAATATTGATATCTCTTTTTATCTGCTGGTTCAACCCCTTCTACTATTTTTAAACCATGATTCATCATAATAGGTGTTTCGACAGGCAGACAATCAACCATTCCTGCTTTAGTCAACATGTTGATGACATATTTCCTCTGAGATATATAAATTCCATGTCTGGATCTTAGAACTTCAATTCCCAGAAAATACTTCAAATTTCCCAGATCCTTCATTTCAAATTCTTTAAAAAATTAGCTCGAAGTCTCGATATTTCTTCTTCATCATCCCCGATGATAACCATATCATCTACATAAATGATTAAGCATGTAATCTTTCCCCTTCTTCTCTTCAAAAACAAAGTGTGATCTGAATTGCTCTATCGATACCCATATTTATGCATTGCCATGGTAAACTGCCCAAACCATGCCCTTGGAGATTGCTTCAACCCATACAAAGCTTTCTTTAGTTTGCACGCCTCGTATGACTTGAAATTGTGAGAGAAACCTAGTGGAGCCTCCATATACACCTCTTCTACTAAGTCTCTGTGAAGGAAAGCATTCTTGACATCAAACTGGTGAAGAGGCCAATCTAGATTTGCTACAATGAAAAATAGTACTCTGATAGTATCGATTTTGGCTACGGGGAGAGAATGTCTCTGAGTAATCAATACCATAGGTCTAAGTATACCCTTTAGCCACCAGTCTAGCCTTATATCTTTCTATCATGCCATCTTCCTTCTGCTTGATTGTATAGACCCATTTGCACCCTACTGCTCTCTTCCTAGTAGGCAATGTACACTTTCCCACGTACCATTCTTTTCCAGAGCACTCATCTTAATCTGCATTGCTTTACGCCATTTAGGTCTCTCTATAGCTTCTTCCACCATTCTAGGAGTGTCTTCTGCATATAATGCTACTGAAAAGGCTTTAGCAATTTTTGTCAAGTTACCTCTGACTAGATTTTCCATAGGATATATGCTTAAACCAAGTTCATGGTCTGGTATGTATCTCTTTGGAGGTACCCCTCGTGTACTCCTAGGTGGAAGAATATATTGTGGTGGTGAATCATTCCCTATTGTCTCTTGTCTCACTTTCTGCATTCTCATGATTAGTAGGAGTAGTAGTAGGAATAGTACCATAATCTAAACTACTAACCTCAAGGATATCTAGCGAAGGAGATCGAGAAGGTATGTCTGGTTCAGACTATACTGCGTTGTTAGAGATCTTATCACTAAATTGAGGTGATAACATACTACTGAGCAACCGATCCAGTGGTTCTCTCCCAGGTTCTTTCTCCCCTTGAACAGTGGATTGGGATGTGCCAGAATAGAAATACTCGGTCTCCAAAAAATCACAGTCCATGGTGGTATACATGTGACGGGTGTTTGGATTATAGTAGCGGTATCCTTTTTATTGAACTTCATATCCAACAAACACACATTTCTCAGCACAAGGATCGAATTTAGTTCGTTCTGTCTTGGAAATATGAACAAAGACAGAACATCCAAAAATACGGGGTGAGAGTGCTAAGGCTGGTGGGATGCATGTATGATCAGCTAAGGTTTGAATTAGAGTGTGAAAATTGAAGATTTTAGTTGGAAGGCTATTGGTAAGATAAGTGGTAATAGCCACAGCTTCAGGCCATAAATAAACAAGGACATGGGATTCAAGCATAAGGGCTCTAGTGATCTCCAGAAGGAAGCGATTTTTTTGCTCAACTACCCCATTTGGTTGAGGAGTATTAGGACAAGTAGTTTGATGAATGAGACATTTTTCAGAACAAAAAACTTGCATAGATTTGTTCACAAATTCCCCACCATTATTAGATCTAAGGATTTGAATTTGTTTCTGAAATTGGGTTTTAACTAAGTGATAAAAGTGAACAAATTTGGCAAACACTTCAGACTTATATTTCAAAAAATAAATCCAAGTCATTCTAGTGCAATCATCAATGAATAAGATAAAATATTTGAATCCACTCGATCCAGAAATAGGGGCTGGTCCCATACATCTGAATGTACCAAAGAGAAAGCATGTTCAACACGAGTATTATTGGGCATAAATGACTGTCTATGACTTTTGGCTAAGGCACATGTATCACACCGTATATGAGAACCAGAAAATTTAGGAAACAGTAATTTGATATAACCGTGCGAAGGATGACCCAAACGTCGATGCCATAGCCAATTTTAACGATCTACAGATCCATAAGCCAACATTGCGGATCCCTCTTGAGACACCTCATCGACGTAGTACAGTCTGTTTCGTTCAGTTCCATGCCCAATGATCTCCTTCATACAGATATCCTGCATAACACAAAATGTGAGATACATGAGTATAGTGCAATTTAATTCCTTTGTAACATGGCCAATAGACAGCAACTTGTATGATAGTGAAGGTACAAATAAGCAATTAGATAATTTCAATGTAGGCGTCAATTCAACAACTCTTGTTGCTTCTACAAGTGTCAGTTCCCCACTTGCAGTTTGAATACGGCTTTTATGTGATACTGTGCATTTAATAATATCAGACCTATCATACGTCATTGTATCAGTCGCACCACAATAAAAAATTCATTTACCATTTGGCTCCTTAATATTTATCGAGGGGCAGTTTGTTAATTTTGCCCCCAAACCTTTTACCTGGGCTAGGGCTCCCTACCTAACCAGCATATTTACTCGCCCCAAGTTTTTTTACCTAGGCTAGGGTTTTGCGTGGTGCTGGCTCTCGCTCCCTTTTATTGTGCGGCGTTGGTTCCTGCCCCCTTCTGTTGGGCGACGCTGGTTCCTGCTCTCCCTATATCGACTATGGTGAATCCATCTCCTTCGCAATCAGAGCCACCCTCACTGGCGGTGGTTATCTCTTGACCACCCAGCGCTATGGCGGTTGTCCCCTTATTGCGATGGACTTTTGGTTTTCCTTGGTCAGATCTCTTCTCCCTCTGTTCCCACCAGTCAGGATATCTGATGAGGTGGAAACATTCTGGCTTAAGATGCCTTTTGACGCTACAATGATCATTCGTTTGATCTGACTTCCACCAGAATGAAGAGTTCACTAGATTTGACTGGTGAAACTTTGTTTGCTCCATTCGATTTTACCCCTGCCCTTTTACGACTATGCCTGCCCCTATTCCCGATGATGGGGTGTAACCTAACTATCCTACCATTGAGCTCAAAATGCTCTTCCTAGCGGCTTCTCGGCGCACTGTTGCGTATGCGGCTTCGATTGAGGGAAGTGGCGATGATTTCAGTATGTCCCATATGATTGCATCAAATTCATCGCTAAGCCCGAACAAGAATTTGAACAATCTGTGTTCTTTTTGCAATATGTTGTATGTGTTGATATCGGCTGGCAACTCCATTGGATTAGGTTGCCGCCTATCAATTTCCATCCACAGGTTCTGGCAGACGCTGTAGTATTCCTCCAATGACCATTGTCCCTACTGTACCCTGTCAGCCTTGGTCATCAGATCGAAGATCTATAGACTGTCCTCCCCACTCTGATAAGTGATCGCAAGACCATTCCACAGGGCCCTTACAGTCGGATAATGAATGAATTGTTGTACCAGATTGGATTCAATGGCTTGAGTAATCCATGAGAATACCTATAAATCCTTCTGCCACCATCCGAGATAGGCTACATCTATCTTTGTTGGGGGTTCTAGATGTCCAGTAATATGACTAAGACGTCCTAGGCCTCCAATTGCTACTTCCATCATTCTTGCCAACAATACATAGTTATGGCTGTTTAACTTGACGTCAATTGTAAGAGGGTGGCTATCATTATTTGATTGTGATTGTGATTATGGTATGTTATGTTTTTACAGCAACCTAGCAATATGTTGTGATAGAATAGTGGCTGCCTCAGACAGTGCCAGTGCTGATGAAGAAACTTCTTCACTCATGATTGATCAGAACAGGTAATTAGGCAAGTGATAATGCCAAAGAATTGATCCTTGGATCGTTCAAAGGCTTTGATGCCATGAAAGATAGAGAAAAATGAATTTATTTTTATTGCATTCTAATATATTTTTAGATGTTATAGAAAATCATTTAAATAGCTTAAATTGAAAGTATGTCCAGAGGTAAATCTGGCTACATCACAGCAATGATAAAGGCTGAATTAAGGGATATTTCTATTTTATACATATTTTATTTCCTTTCTTTCTAACAGTATTGTGACGTAGTTTTTATGTATATTTTGCCCCTAGGATGTATAAATATAAAAGAACATGTTTTTGTAATCTATGTATTTATTTAAATGTTTATGTTGAGATTTTTGGTACTTATGTTTATATCCATCACATGTGTATGAGTATAATGTAATACACTTATACTAGAAATTTAAACATTCATTATATTAATATTATACCAAAAGTCTTTATTATACATGAGATTAATATTAATGTTTATATTTATATTAGTATTTACGGCTTGTTAGGGTTTTGGTCACCTTCGAGTGGTCAGGATTTTAACACTGGTAGCAGTCCGAGAAAATGGATTGTTGCACCAAGACTCCTCTTAAACATAGCTACTACGTATAATTATTAAAATTATAACATGTGTTCAATTTTGTAATCATAAAATGTTTATTAATATCAACATTATTTTACTTTATAAGAATATTAGATATATATAACTAATTTTTCTTTTAATTACTAAGCATTTATAAATATATTTATATTAGTATTTTATTTAATTATAAATTTAAATTTATATATCTTAAATTAATAAAGAATTAAATTTATTAAATAAATAATATATTTTAATGACTAATAATTAACAACAAGAGGCCAATGAGAAATGGTTAGCAAATTGGGTGTTAAGCATATGTGAGCTTATGACCCACATGGGCAAATCATTCTCAATAGGAGTGTTCATCAGGAGTGTGCAATGTTCGGTTCGATTCCAAACTGAATTTTATTTGAAAATTTTTTTGTTCAGTTTGGCTCGATTATTTAAAAACCAAAAATCCTATATTACAATAATAATTACAAAAAAATAAATAAAAATTACATAAAGCTCCATAACACTTCATGCATAATCAAATTATAGAAGAATGAATCAATTGCAATTTGCAGTTGCACATTCAATTCAAACCATCCAACAACAACACTATATGGAGGAAAGCTCATACCTAATAGTTGATATGAAGCTAGATAGAGGAAAGGGGATAGCCGGAATGCAAACTGGAGTTGGATGAGTTGGGAGTGCGACGAATGCTGAGTTGTGCCTGGCCTTCTGCCTTGCTTTGGATCGATGAATGTCGCCAGTGTTGCTTCTGTTTGCACGAACAATGGTTACGTTGAGTTGGATGAATGAGGATAACTGCTTGCACGAACGATCGCTAGCTTGGTGAGAGCGAGGAGATATGATGCGACTTGTGACTACGAGCACCCACTGACGACTGGAGCTTGATGAAGCATGAACGATGCGCGGGCCTAAAATAAACGAGATGTAAATTACTACTGCATATTGGAGTAGAGACTATTGGAGCCCACACAAACAATGAACAACATGGGAACGACTTTTGCCTACTAGAGTGAAGACTACTAGGGGGCTTGCTAGCTGCGAACCTACGATAGCAATAGTGGAAAAGTGAAAGAATTATGGATTTAGCCAAGTTGGAGTCACTAGTCTAAAGAAGAAAAGAAAATGTGGGTTAGATTGTGGGAGGAGTGGGGTTGGGTTGTGGAAGGAGTGGGGCTGAGGGCATAGTGCAAGACCAAAAGTCTTAACATTTAATGGTTTAAATTGATTTTTTTATTTTTTTATTTTTTTTAATATAAATAAATTAAACCGAATTCAAATTTTTATAAAATAATATTGAATCAAATCAATTATACCGAATAATCGAACTATTGAATCGAAATTAATTAGTTTGATTGGATATTCAGTTTAAACAATGAATGCTCAACCCTAATTCTCCATATCTCATTTTGGGACATGTTGGCCTTTGCAAATTATAAATTTAAAAATATAATTAATCTATTTTAATCCCCGCTGTATGGGAATGGTATGTGCTTTTCTTGATTCAAACTTTGGCATATATATTGTAATCATACATTTTAAGAAAATAATGTAAACAAAATTAAAATATAAAAAAATTAATTAATTAATTAATTTATAAAAATAAAATAAAAATACACATATCAATTTTAATATAATTTAAAAAAAAAAGCCTAATAAAATAGAAAAAGAAAAGGAGTGCAACTCCAACACGGCAAAACCAACCGACGGTCCAGTAAAAAAGATAGCATGCGCAAAAAGTTTTATAAAGTATATATATATATATATCTAATAAAATTAATTAACTAATAGGATTATAATTTAGTTAATTTATACACTTCTTAAATATTAAATTATATATTTAATATATTTTCATATATAACAATTAAATTTTGTAATATATTTTTAATTATATCATAGTATTAAATTTAGATAATAAAAAAAATAAACTTAACATTAATTAAAAATATAAATTAAATAAATCGAATTTTAAAGAGTTGAAATTTAATTTAAAAAATTTTTTTTTTGAGATCAAAATGAACATCTAAATTATTTCGAACTTAAGTTGCATATCAATGAATTTAAACTCTATTCATTTAACAAACGAATAAAGCTTTATCGAACTTTTACATATCAAAATTTTAAATAATTTTAAAGAAAATGTATCTCTCTTGCGACTATAATTTTAAAAAATTTTAGTTAAAAAATAATAAATTTTTAAAAATGATTCACCAATCATTTTAATATTTTTAATTTAAAAATAATTATTTTAACACTAAATAAGTATAACTAAATAAATATATTCATAAAATAAATAAATTTTTAAATTTTAATTAAATCGAATATTTGCAAAATTAATTTTAATTTATTTACTAATTAAATTTAAAAATCAAATCAAATTTAATTTTTATCGAATCTCGTCTTGAATTATTCATAAATAAATTAATTAAACTATTAATATATTTTATTTTCATGAAAAAACAAAAAAGAAATAAAAAACAATGACAAGAATGACTTTTTATTTTCATGAAAAAACAAAAAAGAAATAAAAAACAATGACAAGAATGACTTTTTGCTTAAATATATATATATATATATATATATAAATAATTAGTGTGATTTCTTTTCATTTTTCTAAAGCTTTCTCAACTTTTTTTAAAAGTGTTTGTCCCTAAACCCTAAACCAGAAGTTAAGCAAAGCCAAAGCTTTGATTATATGCTTTTTTTTTTTTTTTTTTTGCTCTAAAGGGACTTTTTTTTATTATTTTAAAAAAGTATTTAGTAATAAAAAATTATAAATTTTCTAAGAAAAAAAATAGAAAAATAATTTATTTCAAATATGATAAAAAAAAATTTCTGTATAAACATAGAATAAAATTAATAAAATATTAAAATGATTTTTTAATTAAAAATATATATTTTTTCTGACTAGTTTTTATTAATGGTTAAAAATCAAAGCCTATCTTCCAAACACTTTCATATTGAATTTTTGCTTAAAATAATTCTATGCCCCATTTGTTTTTAAAAAAAAATTATTATTAAAATATTTTCTAATATTTGGAAATTTAAACAAATTAATGAACAAAAAATATTATTTTAATGAAAGAGAAAATTAAATTATTTATAAATAAAATTATAAAATAATTATTTACCACCGGTTTAAACTGTTATTAAAATTACAAGTTTAATTTCTCGTATCGCACGAAAAGAGATACGAGTATTTGAAATTAAGAAGATTGGTATTTGAAAAAGAAAGAAAAAGGGAAGGAAGTTAATGTAATAAAGGAGAATCTTATGGATATTATAATATTAATGAATAGTTTGATGGTTGGTTAGTGGATGCATCAAAAATTATAATAAAAATCATTCCAACTTTCACACCAAGAAAAAGAAAAAGAAAGAAAAGAAGGGCCAATGGGTGTGATTGAAGTTGGCTTTATTCATTTGTAGTCTTTCTTTGCATTCATTCATATTGTAAATTTCTTAGACAACTAAATTCATACACATCTTACTCTTTCTATTTCATTATCTTGCATTTGTAGACTATGAGCTTTCTCACCTTTTCATAAAAAAATAAAAAGTAAAAAAGTCTTTTTTAAATCATTTTATTTATTTTTAATTTATAAATATAATCAGTTGTTTATCAAAAAGTGTTATATATATATACACACACATCATCAAATTAATTCTTCATATTAAAATTTACATTTGCAAGAGATCAAAAGTGAAATAATTTAGACAAATTTTATACTATCCTATTTCTTTATTTTTTTTTTAAATTAAAGTATATATAAATTTTAATTTATAACAATAAAATATATAAATTTAAAATTTTATAATAAAATATATATATATATATATATATATATATGACTGGTTCTGATAATATGATATTTATCAAGTAGATATTAAAACATACATAATTGAGTTGATGTCAAATAATCCACTTACTTATCGTGTTTATAAATGGACTAAATTTGATATATTAGTAGATAAAAGATCAAAAAAAATATAGAAAAAAAATAGCATAAAAATTTCCAATTTCGACTAAAAATTCTAATTATGTAATTTGAAGCCTGTCAAAAAAAAATCTAAAAATCATATCAGATTTAACACTTGAGTTAGATTCAAAATACCTTAATAACACCAATATATAGCCAGAAATCAATTAGGAAAAGAATAGCACAAGAATTCCCAATTTTCGCTAGAAACTCTAATTATGCAATTTGAAGGCTATTAAGAAATTCAACTAATTTTTTTTTCTTTTTCTATATATACGAATTTGAATAAATTAAAACAGAAAATTAAAAGATAGTTAAGAGTGAAAACCTTTACTCTAGGCTTGATACCCAAACAAATAAGAACTCAAACCCCAATCTAGAATACTTTATATTAAACAAGCAATAAGAACATTCATAATGGATTGATTATTATAAAAAAAATCAGATTAAAACATGCATATAAAAACACATCCCTAACCTAATTTCTTGATGCAAAGTTGATATCAAGATCCCCTCTCAAATATCAAAGGAAGAACATAAACTTTGCAAAGTAAATTTTCAAAATTCTCATTAATAATATTTACAATGTGTTGTTACAATGATAAAATAAGGTATTTATATTAAATCCTAACCCTAGACGGCCAAAATCCCTACAAAATAATCTAAAACTGGAAGTTTTAAATATATTCTAAGCCCAATTCGAAATGGAAATGATGTTTACAGAATCCATTAAGAATCGTATCTAAAACAGAAGTTTACAAGTCCAAGAAACTTCATAAAGTCCATTCAACCCTTCTCCCAACGCCCATAGCTCAGAAAGTCTAAGAATCCCCTTAAAACAAAGAAATACCTAAATACCTAAAAGCTGCCTAAAGAATAAAATATCTTAATTATTCATTACAAATTGAAAAAAAAAAAGTAAATAAACACTCTTAAAACCTATTGGTGACATTCGGCCAAGGATGGACAGATTGCTCTCCATGAGTTCCAACATCACAATGAACTTGCAAAGTTTCAATATATGGTTGCAAGAATCCTTGCCATGCTTGCTTGAGTTGCTTGGATCTTAATCTTGTTATAGATCCTTGAGACAATGTCAGCTCATCATCTTGATTCCTCCTAAGTGTGGTTGTGCTCATATCATTGCCTCCTCCATAATTCATTATCTTCCGTTGAATGGGCTGTAATGGTGTCAGGACCACCAAGATGC
>CAOGCB011890378.1:0-10093 GCA_948266635.1 Cnidoscolus chayamansa | reverse complement strand
CACGTATAAACATCCCATAATTATAATAATAAAAAGACTCACTTTCAACACATAAAATTAATATATTTAAGTTTAAATTTATTTAAATTTTTATTTTTATTTTCATCTTATATATATATATATATATATATATATATATATATATATATATATTCCTTTTCTTGTTTTGCCCGTGCTTGGCAATTTCCTATACTTTAATTAATTGATCATTAATTTTGGACACGTATAACCTTCATTAACTGAGTAAATTTAATGTGGAACTTTTTAAATTGATCATAAATGAGATTGGAGTTAATTTCAAACGAATTTTACCTGTAAAGTTATAAATTCGAATTATTAAAAGGATTTTATTTTAATATTATTTTGTTTTCAAACATAAATTAATTTTATCAGTATATAATTATCGGATACCATAAGATCGATACTATAAAAGTGAAGCTTTTCATTGTACTAAACTTTTTCTTTCATAATTGTTATTGAAAATATATAACACTTGTAGCAATTGAGTTGGCTATGATTGTAACACTAATGAGGAGTCAAACCATCATATTAATAAACAAAATGAGAAGAGAAAAATAATTGAAAGAAAGATGATGATTTCTATATATATATTGAGATGTTGATGTAATTTTTCTTATTTTTAGCTGAATAAAATAGTTATTTGTGTATTTTAATTATTTATTTAAGGTGATGGAGGTTTTTGGAGGAAAAAAAGTTGAGAAATAGAAAATCTGAATTTTTAGCCGTGGGCACGTCTGTACCCACAGGAGAACCGGTCCGCTATACAAAATCTCGATATTTGATTTGATTTTTGAAAATCCTTATCTCATGAAAATCACTTAAATTTGATCAAGATTTTGTAATTATAATTTTAGATTACTTAGATATGATTCTCATTTATCTTATGAATTATATTTTATTTAGCACTCTCTTCTTTAATTTTTTTCTACTATAAATAAGACACTCTGTAGAGGAAAGAGTCATGATCAGGATCTCTACCTCTCTTTTAGTTTTCATACTCAAATTATATGTGGCTAATTGCTTTCTATCTAGTCAAGGATAATCAAGGTTCATTTTCCCAAAAGATTGTGAAATTTATTCTTTAATGAAATTTCTTTATTTTTGGTATCTGTTCGTCTTTTGATTTAACTCTATTATTTTGTGGTTGAATGCAATTTGAGCTCATTGCTATTCGATCATTAAAAATAATACACAGTCATTCAAAATAATCAAATCCGTAATTATTTGGTTGTTTTGATATTTGTGGCAATTAATATTAGTTTGTTAAGAAAATGAATGGAATAATTTAAATAGACCATGCGTGTGAGTTTGTAATTAGTGTTGAGTCTTTCTCATCTCAATGCTGTTAATAAATTAAATTCCAATTAATGAGGTTTTTATTAATTAGGGAATAATTAATGAGCATCTCTTAATTATTCTACAATTAAGGAAAAATTGGTTATTTAAGCGTACCCGGCAACTATAACCAACATATAAATTATATAAATTTAATCTTTTGTGTCTATAATCAATCCAATTGAATGGATCAAGATTATACCTTGGCTGAATCTTTTTTTTTTTTGTTGATTTCATATTTTAATTAATAGTTGTTTCTAATTTCTAATTTTTAATCAATTCTCAAAACCCCTAATTTCTTTATTTTTATTTTTATTTATAGTTTGAAAGTCATTTTATTATTATTTTCTCTATTTCTCGTAGATAATACAATTTATTTGTTTTTAGCAAAATGAAATTATTTCTTGATGGCTTCAACACCTAATAAAAATTGGCGTCGTGCCGAAGAATAATATCAATTTAATTTAATTTAATTTTTATGATATTGTAGGAGATTTAGAGTTTGATCCAGAAATTGAGAAAATTGCTAAATATTTACGGAAACAAACTCGACTGAAATGAAATTTTGGTAATTCATCTCCTTCTGCAAGAACTTCATCTTCCAGTAACACGGACAACACTTAGGAATTACATGAGGAACACAACAATTTGGAGGAGTAAATTGAACTTGCAGCAGACGATATGGCTAACCAAGATCGAACTCTACGAGAACTCGCAGCTGCACTTGAAAACCAGCAGCCATTGTGCATCAACTACCCAGCCGTGGAAGTCAGTTTCGAACTGAAATCCGGACTCATCCATCTATTGCCTACCTTCCCTAGGTTGGACAATGAAGACCCCCATAAACATTTGAAAGAGTTTCATGTTGTTTGTCCAACCATGAAACCACTGAGAGTAACTGAATAACAAATTAAACTTATAGCTTTTCCTTTTTCATTAGCAGATATCCCTTTTCCAAAGAAAGATGAGACTTGAAAAATATGCGTGGATAGCAGAGCCATCAAAATTACTATTCAGTATCATTTTTCTATTCCTTGTTTGGAGGATATGCTTGATCAATTATCAAGATCTACAGTTTTCTCCAAAATGACGCACTTCATTCCTTGCGTTTGTTTGTTATTTTTCCAGGAGATTATTTGTTTACATGACATTCTAAAGACTGCAGCTGATAAGCATAGGCGTTTGAAGTCTTTTAATATTGGTGATCAAGTTATAGTTTATTTACTCAAGAAGCGTGGAGGCGGACAACGAAAGCTTGACCAAAAAAAATTTTGTCCTTTCCAGATTGTTCAGTGGATTAGATGTTCAAAACGTTTAATATGGCGGACTTGTTTTCTTATTATCCTGCTGATAACTCGAGGACGAGTTCTTTACAGGTGGAAGGAAATGATGCGGAATAAATGGACCTGTTGGCCTTAGATTTTGAAGAAGACTTGGAAATTTCATCGTTTAGGATTTATAATTCAATTAGAATTGTTGTTTTAGAATTCATAATTCAATTAGGATTGTTACTTTAAAATTTATAATTCAATTAAGATTGTTATTTTAGGATTTATAATTCAATTAGGATTGTTACTTTAAGATTTATAATTCAATTAGGATTGTTGATTTAGGATTTATAATTCAGTTAGGATTTTGTTTTAGTTCAATTAGGATATTGCTTTAGGATTTATAATTCAATTAGGATATTGCTTTAGAATTTATAAATTAATTAGGATTGTTGCTTTAAGATTTATAATCCAATTAGAATTGTTGTTTTAGGATTTTTACTACTATATATATGTACTTTGTGTTGTTTTTTTAGAATCAATCAATTTTGAAACATTCAGTTATATTTTTTTAAAGAATTCGGCTTCTCGTCCTTTTTTTATTTTTTTTGTTCATCGTTCCAAACCGACATTATTGGTTTGAAACTCTTAACGGAGTATAATCGTCTCGATCATTTTTACACAAGCTACCGTTTTGCGTCACTTTTAATACATATTTTATTTTTAATAATTAAAAAAATAAAGCAAATAAAAATATATAACTCTATAAAATGTTATAAATTTCAAAATATAAAATATATTTTTGTTGTTGGATAATTTACAAATAGAAATTAAATAATTATTAATATTACAAAAAGATAAAATATATAATGATAAAATTTATTGGTGGAATCATAAAACAGAAGTTATCGTTACTATTTATAGATTATTTTTATTGATTTAAAATATTATAACTATTTTTTAAATTTATTATAATTATATATATAAAAGCTAAGGTTCTAATAATAAATTCAGTCTTTCTTTGATTTTCCCCACTTGTTTCCTTCAGGATTAAAAAAGAAAGTCTTTTCAGACACTTATTTTTTCTTGCAAAGCAAAATCATAAATAAATAAATTGCTAAGAATATATATAATTCATCTTTGCAAGACGTGTCCACGTATAAACATCCCATATTGGACAAATAATAATAATAATAATAATAAAAAGACTCAATTTCAACATTTCAATTATCAAATTGAAGTTTCGATTTCATTTTGTTTTTCATATTTTTTTTTATTATATATATATATTCCTTTTCTTGTTTTGTCCGTGCTTAGCAATTTCCTATACTTTAATTAATTGATCATTGCAACATATCTAAAATCTATAGGGGACAAACAGGACTCTAAGAAATTTTTAAAAAATATCTAATGTACGTATTCTGTATTTAATTATTGCAATTTTAATTTATAAAAAATATGTGTAACTTAATTAATTTTAAGCTTTAGTATAATCACAAGTCATATTGTTGAAATTATCTTTAATTTCTGATTAATACTATATTCAAGAAAAATGATTATTAACAAGATTAAAGTTCGATGAAAATAATAATAATAATAATAATAATAATAATAATGAAGAACGATAAATAGCTGTCAACAAGTTCATTACCATCAGAATCAACTAAATGGTTGTCTAGAAATCACATAAGTTTATATATTATTCACGTCAAATGTCAGTTGTGTTATTTTTTTCTTTCATTTAAAAAAAAATAAATTACACGTAGCTAAATTCGTGTGGTAACTAAATTCGTTGGCTACCCCTCCACAATCATATCGGGCCGGGGTGTGGAGGCCTCTAAGATAAAGATATATCACCTTTGATACAACAAAGTGTGCGTTTATTGCCGTTTTCAATTTATAAAAAATAAAAAATATACAGTGCATCGTTACTGTGTTATCATGTTTAAGATGTTATATCCAATAAGAACTTTCATGTGTTTTGAGGTTTAAAGCTAATCATCATATTTAAGATGTTATATCAAATAAAAACTTTCATGTTATCATGTGCTTTGAAATTTCAAGTGAAGCTAACCATATCAAATAAGCCGTAGCTAGGATAATTTTTAATTGAATTTTAGACACAATAATTAATCTTTTCTTCTTCAAGCACAAATATTGCTAACCATATCAATTTATTATTATTATTATTATTATTTGGATAAATATAGTATTACTTAAATAATAGATAATCTGTTAATTTGATATATATGCATATATGTTATTATTAATCCTATTTATTTCTTTAATACCTAAAAAATGAGAATAACTCTATATCAATTCATTTTAAATTGGAATCTTTTTTATTGTTATAAATTATATGTACAGAGAGAGAAAAACGAGTTTTCATTTAACTTTACATATATGATTTTAATTTGCTTAATTAATTTGTGAATGGTTCGTACTTTTGGGTCTAAAGAAGCTTTGGAAAAAAAAGGGAAAATAAAGAGTACATGAACATCATAACATATTGAAGTTGTTATTGCATATAGGTAGCTGCTCATACATAATAAGGCTGTAATTCCACGTAGTAGATTATTTATTTCATAAGCTGCTAATACAATCAACGACCAGTACTCTTATTCAGATAAACAATATATGTGGCGCATTATTAATGTAATTACTAACCAACGAGGTTTAAATTTCCTGTTTTGGTTGCTGCATCCTCCACCTCAGGTGGCTTCACACTTTCGGTTGCCGCATCCTCCGATTGTGTCGGCACCTCACTTGGCTTGACAACATCAAGGTGTCCAAATTTGAAGTTTTCTAGTTGTTCCCTGGTAATATTTGGCCTGACACTTGGGGTTGGCAGATTCTTCAGTTGTTTTAACAAGTGATCCAATTGGTTCAACACATCATTCAGGTTTGTTGACCCCGTCGGTTTGCTTAACGCCTCCACCAGTTGGTCTATAATATTCTCCACTTGGCTTGACATCTCTGAAGTTGGCTTCACACGTTTGAGTTGGCTTGACACCTTCTCCAGTTGGCTTAGCACCTTCATCCATTGAACTGACTCTTCCAACTCGTTGGCCGATTGCCTTAATATGTCCGTTAGTGTCCTTAACATCTCCTCTTCATTTGGCTTCACACCTTCAAGGTGTCCAAATTTGATCTTCTCTAGTTGTTCCCTTGTAATTGACATTGTTTGGAATTGTTTTCTATCTCTCTCTCTCTCTCTCTCCTTGTTCTTGGATGCTACCTAAGGCTTTCGCATATTTATATAGAAGAAGCAAAGGAGTTAATTTTGGGTTGCTTTATTTTGAAAAAAAAAAAAAACATAATGAGGTCATATGCTTTCATTTGTATACTGAATTTAAATTATTGAAAAAACATAATAATGTAAGATATATAAATGGTTAATGGAATAATGGTGCATTTATATTGTACGAGTCAAAATCATAAATGGTCATGTGGTCCTAATTTGTAGATAGCTTAGCTTCTTTTACAAAATAATGCATCTTCTTGTGAATAGGCATATAGATTTAAATTCACACATGTATTTAATAAACAAAGTATAATGGGACATATTAACTTAATGTTGTTTCGATCGTAAGAGTTACATCCATGAATAATCAAATGAGATATAATATAATTTTCTTTTATAACCTCTTATCAAATATTTTTAGAGAATTACGAGTATTAAATATTGATGCGGATTTAGTTAGTAATAGACTTAAATGGAGGTATAAAATCCGCGTAATAGAAGGAGTCTAAGGCGTGTGATTGTGGATATTGCTTCTGAGCTTATTTGGTAGAGGATCCATACAGCCGAGCTCAACTTATTTGAGACTAAGGCTTGTTGTTGTAACCTCTCATCAAATAAAATCATAATGATAATTTGAGTTTCGAAGAGATATTTTGAAAAATATATTTAAGTTATGATTAAAGATTCGTGAAAGATTGTATTGCTCTTTTATTATTATAGTAGAACTTTACCTCTAATTTACCTATGGATGTATATCTCACGATATTCAACTTTTGTATCTAATTTACCTATGGATATATATCCCACGATATTTAACTATAACATGCCATTAATCTGCAGATCTGCTATATGTGATACCAAAGATATAATGAGGTATCTTGATGGGCGGGTGTACAATGAGGTACCCGAGTGATTTAAGTTTGATGCGTTTACCACAACGATTGATTGAGTGACTTCGGCCAAAACATATGTGATTGAGTGACTTCGGCCCAAACGTATTTGACTGAGCGACTTTGACCAAAATGTGTTATATGACTGATGATCGTATCTGCATAATATTATTGGACTAAATGTGAAATATGTGAAATGAATAAACATGAAAATTGTAAAATTGAATAAATATGAGAATTGTGAGTGAATAAATAGGAAATTGTGAGTCATATTGTGAATCGAATAAATTGTGAGCAAAATTATAAATTGAACAAATAATTGAAAATTTCTATTTATACGATTAGAGAATTGATTGAAAAGTATTATTAGAACTCAATATATGAAATGACTTACATAACCTATGAATGAATGATTCGGTATAGGAATTTAATTACAATGAATATTATTTTATTATTATTATCTACACCCACTAAGAAAAAATGCTCAGCGTGTCGGTTCTTACCACACGCAAGTATCAGTCCTTGAAGGCCATAATTTGTGGAAGGCGCAGAGACGTGACAGTGAGCATCGTGACATATGTAGTTATTTTTGAAGAAATTTTTGGCATGTACTAAAAATTTTATTTTGAGATGTAATTAATGAAAATAATGCCACTTTATATTTTGGATATGTAAATATAAAAATATTAATATTATAATAAATTTAAATTATCACTACTATTATGATATGACCGTTGCTAAAATTTTATATGACTGCTACAATACACTTGTATCATTTAAAAAAAATGAGATAGCATCGTCCATCGAGATTTGTAGATCTCAGCGGAAGAAATGCTATAAATACAATTTTTTGTGAAAACGATACTATACTTATCACTTTATTATTTAATTGACTCGTGCACTTACGATTAACACCACTTCAAGTTTTTGTTCATTTGTTACATAAATTTTATTTACACTTGTTGAATTCTCACCGAGTAAGACTCGAATTTAATTCGTTCAAAATTATTAATTTTTTGATAATGCTAAATTTGTTCAAAACTATTAATTTTTATGAAAAGTCTAACATGACTATTATTGTATTTAAATGCAAATTATATGTTTTATATTTATTATACTAAAATAGAATAAAAAAAATACTTTTATGCTTCATAAACTGCAAATAGAATATAATTATTTAAAGCCCTTTCGTGTTTTAAATATTATAAAATATTATTATTGTCTTGTTTCTTACAATCTCTGAATTTTCATGAACCAAACAGAGCCTTGGCATAGAATAAAACATTAATTTAAACACAAAGGGACAATATATAGCTTTTATTTAAAAGATAGAACAGCCATACGACAAGGCGTGCAGGGAATCCACAAGGGAACTGCGTCATGCACCAACGGATTTATTACAAAGCAAGCAAGCAAGCTCACTGGAGCTAAGAAGAACTCCCAATGATATTATTTAACTGCAAGAAACTTAAAAAGTTACAAATCCTTCACATTACATGTAGTATTTGCCAAGCTTCCTTAAGGTAACCTGCTTGATCTCCTTTTGTGCACTCAGATCATTACATGGCTCTGGTTTTGTATAATTAAGGAACTTGCAGAACCAAATAGCTGAATCCTTGGCCACTCTAGGCAGCGTTTTATCTTTGAAGTTTACGTAGTACAATCCAAATCTTGAAGTGTAACCTAAATTCCATTCGAAATTATCTATATATGACCATGCAAAGTAACCCATCACATTAACTTTATCAAACCTGTCAAAACCATTCAATACCAAAATTAATTAAAAGATCATGAAGAAGAAAAAAACAGTGTATATTAGTATATTAATTGGAGACTATACTCACTCTATCGCTCTTTTTACATTCCACATGTGACTTTGATAGTATTCTATTCTGAATTTATCTTTAACTGCTTCTTCAATAGGCTCGTCTCATTATTCAAATTATCAACCCCTACATATAAGATGCAAAAAATTTAAAGAAATTACACAAAAAAAAAAAAAAAAAATCATAATTAACTAGCTAAAAATATTTCAAGATAATAGCATTGATCACTTACCATTTTCAGTCACAAAAATCTGTGGATTATCATATTCTGTTTTAGTATATTTTAAAAGTTCACGAATACCTTTCGAAAAAATGTAAAACCAATCTGAATAAGCCTGCAATTTTTTTCCTATATTAGTAATATCATTTATAAATATATACTTTCTTTTCTATTATAGATTTTTATCATACTAACCTTTGGACCAATGAGTTTTTCATTATAGTCATACTCTGCAAAGAAAAATACAGTATTACTAAACCTATTTTAAAAAGATCAATCTTACTCCAAAGTTTTATTCTTGTATATATGATTACCGGTTACATTGACATGACTATCAGTTAGATATCTAGGAAAATTGGGATCAACATAAGCATTTGGTTTTGCATAGCGTGCAGTGTAGTACTGTATTCCAATGAAATCATATGATTTTTTAAGCAGCTTAACATCAATGTCATTAAATTTGAGCAATTTATCTCATACTAAATCTTGAACACGTCTTAGATAACGATCATAGGTTAACGGATCCATCCATTTAAAAAGTATGAAAAAAATACATTATTCTAAGACACGTAGATAATAAAAGCTTAATTAATAAGTTAATTTGAAAAAAGAAAAAAGACTCACAATCTAAACATAAAATCAAGAGCTGTCTTTTGTGCATCAACATCAGCTTCTTTATTAGAGAGACGTTCGAACCAAAAGGTAAAAAGTGTGATTCTAATTTGACCGATTTTGTTACCATTTTCATCCTGCACAATGAATATTATAATAAATACAAACATAGTTATACATATATATAAAATGAAAGTAATTAATTAAACACCTATACATACCTGATGGTAAAACTTTCTATATATATTCACAGCTTTAGCATGAGCAAGTAGTATATGATGTGCAACTATATAAGGTTCAGTAGCTGAGTTTCCAGCTTGTCATTTACGATTCACCCAGTACAAACATCGACCAGGGGCAAAAACTCCATAATCATATGAAAATCCACTAAGAGCCCATGATTCATTGAAATTCATCCAATATGTGACATTTTTACCATACTCTTTAAAGAGAAGAAGTGCATAATCACCATAATCGTTGCTGTATTTTATAGGATCATTTATTAATATATTTTAATTGGTAGATGGAAATATATCTGTTTGAACAAAATTGATATATATGAAAGTTTTAACTTATGTAAATATAATATGAAGTTGTATACTTACACAATTGAACGGCTTAAAAAGCCACCATACTTGTCTTCCAGGGCTTGAGGAGTATCCCAATGAAAAATAGTA
>CAOGCB011889598.1:0-19199 GCA_948266635.1 Cnidoscolus chayamansa | reverse complement strand
AACTTGCCCTACCTAATCTTTAAAGTCATGACTAAAAGCTCTCCACAAAAAGGCTTACCCTATGCTATGGTATTGACACTCTTTTTCTCCTCACACTCCATTCCTCTACCCTTAGGATCTAAGAAGTTAGTGGAACTTAAGGAGACTTTTATTAGCAATAAGGGTGATAAGGAAGAACCAAGTAGAGCAAGCAAAAGTGGCTTAGATGATCAACCCCCTCTTAGCCACAAAAGGAAGGGAAAAACCATTGAGATTGATGAAGATATCCCAATTGCCCATCTTAAAAGAAAAACAGAGTCAAACACAATCCTCTCCACACTCCAACAGATCAATAAGAACCTAAATTTGGTTATAGTCCAAAACAGCCAGATTCTAGATGTTCTAGCTACTGTGGTTCAAATAGATCAGCACCTGCTCCTACCACAGAACCTTCCCCTATTAATCCTCAACAACCTGAGCCAGTACCTGCAGCCTCACCCAGTTCTGATCTTCCTGACCAAACAGCCACTGTCCAAAGCCCATCTACAGAAAAATCTGTTGATCCAACTCCTGAATGCAATCCAAGTGCCCCTCAAAGTCCTGAACCTATAGCCTCAGAAAATCTTGAAGGTTCAGCTTTTATTGCACATGATGCTCCAGCACCTGCTCCAGAAGCATATGAAAATCCTCCACCAGCTCCTATAGAATTCCCAACAGATTCTGCAGCATGTCCAGAGGTCTCAGCTGATCCTCCAGTAGCTCCGCCTATTCCAGCTGGCACTTCCTCCATAGACCCTGAAATCCATCAGCTTACTACTGCTCCAATTGGTGTTCCTGCACCTCCTCCTCGAAAACTATTCAGATACAAGCAAAGAGCTAAGAAAAGAGTTCAGCCTCCACGAAAAAGCCAAAGACTTTCTGCTAGGACTCAGTCCTCCAGTGATGATGACAAAAAAGGGGGAGTAATAAGATGAAATTGTTGCTTGTGAGATGAAATTGCTGCTTGTTGCTTGCTGCTGCCCTATTAACTATTTGCTGTTTTGCTGATGATACTGCCTAACATTTTAAATATTTTGGTGAATTATATGAATGATGGATATGATGAAACTGAATGTTTTGATGAAATATTTTGATGAAATGATAATATTTTGAAAAATGCTGGATGAGGAATGAATTTGAAAAATGCTAAAATTTGATGGATTTATGTAATATGCTAAAATTATGTTTCTGGCTCATTATCTCATTCTTATAAAAAGTATTGGCAGAAGTAAAGCATGGGAGTTAACTTCCAAAATAAGCTGTCTAAAACTCCATGCAAGGACTACAAAATTCAGGGGGAGTCTATATATATATATGCACATGTATAATTTTTATTACAGGCACAAACTCAGGGGGAGCATCAAAGAGTTCCTAGAGTTTTATAATCATCAAAGAGTTTCTAGAGTTTTATAATCATCAAAAAGGGGGAGAATGTTAACCCCTTGAGCTAAAGAGTGTTTTGATGATAATAAAACTCAAGGAACTTAAGAAAGAACAAGAATTCAAGACAAAAGAAATATCAGCTGAATGAAGACAAGTAAGTTGATAGGACAAATGTACAGATAATGAAAAGATTATGATTTGCCATTCATCTTACAAATCTATTTAAGTTTTTACAAAAACAAAAAATCTCTGAGTTGAAAATAGAACCCAATATCATTCTTGAACTGAAGTTCTAATTCCTCATTTTAGAAGTTCTAATTTCCTGTTTTAGAAATTATACTTTTTAGTTATAGAATCAACTCAGATTGATATGTTTACTGCAAAACAATATAACGGCTAGTTATATTCAAATCTATTTCTCAATCTGTCAAATCAATCTCAAACGGCTAGTTTTCATAGTGACTCTATATAAACAAAAATCTCTCTCATTTATTACTAAGAAAGAGTATTCTACAATTGAGAAAAAGTTTCCCGAAAGCAAAAATTATTGAGCATTCATTCTTGATCAATCTTTCTTCATTTTTCTTCAAGCTTTAATTAGCAAATCCAACTCTTCTTCATTTTCTTAGTCTGTGCTGTAAAAGAGAAAACAAGAGTTAATTCATTCCTTCATCAAAACCTACTTAAGGTTAAAAACAAGCTTGGGATAGCTTGGTTTGTGAGTGTTGAGTGAAAGACACTTGTGAAAGGTTGCAAGATAGCCTGGAAATCTTGTGGAAGGTTACAAGTACCTGTCAAACTTGTGAAAGTAAAGACTTGTTTCTTGCCTGTTCAAAAGAAACCTTAGTGGAGGAATTTCTCAAAGGAAAGTCTTTGGGAGAGTGGATGTCGGCAAGGACGCCGAACCACTATAAATCTCTTGGTTTTTTCTTCTCTATCTCTTCTCTCAGATTTACTTACTTTATTTATTTTGCTGATTACATATGCTGCATTTGTTTGTATGAAGTTAGTTAATCAGTATGTACATTAAAAGAAACTGTCAAAGAAACTAGAATTATTCAATAGGAAAAGCATTGTCACTTTCAGTCTAATTCTGAGAATTTAGATGTTCTAATTTTACTGATCTAGTTTTATGATAAAAAAGCTACCGAAAATTTGATAAAGTCCAATTCACCCCCCTCTTGGACTCCAACTAGGGACCAACAGGGCCTTTGGGGCCAAATTGATTTTTTCTAGGCCTTTGGGGCCAAATTGTACTTTTTTTGGGCCTTTGGGGCCAAATTGTTCTTTTATGGGCCTTTGGGGCCAAACTGGGAATTTTTTCAGGTCTCAGGGACCAAATTGGGAATTTTTATGGGTCTTAGAGACTAAATTGGAGATTTTTGGGCCTTTGGGGCCAAATGAATTTTTTTCCTGGTGTTTATGATACTTCATGCATGTTCTAATTGAAAGAAATGTTAGAGTTCTGATTTCATACCTGTGGGAGATGTCTTCCGCTTCGGAGCTTTAGTTTGCCGATTTTTCAACAACGCTAAAGTGAATTATTTATTTTATCCAAGTGATCAAACACAAGTAATTGATGCAAGATTAATGCAAAAAGCTTTAAAAGAATCGCAAGGAGCGAGGGGGGCAAAGAAGAGATCGCTCGTCAACACAAGCAGTAAGTAAATTGAAGAATTGCTTATAGCAGAGGGAGAAGAGAGAGCTTGTCAATACAAGCAGTCCCTTGGAATGGAGCTGGAGGCTGCTATTTATAGGCAAAAATAGCATTTCCGAAGGCTTGGGGCGACGTCCCGGCGGCTCTGGGCGCCGACTCGACAATTTTTTTCCATTTTTTTCTCATTTTTCGGGAGTTCTGTACTTTCAAAAATTATTTCGAGGACACCTTCGGGTCTCTCGCGACATTCCTAGTACCATTTTAGCATAGTTCCGGGATAGTTTTCCATCGGGCTCTTGGTCCGGCCGGACTGTTTGCAGTTTGGAGAAACAAGCTTTCTGAGCCTGAAAATTCGAGTATTCACAGTTGCCCCCCACTGACAACCATAAAAATGATTTATGGGAGCTAGTGGCTGTCTAAATAGCGAATTTTGAGTTCGAGGGTTTGAACCCGCGTTTTGCGAGGTATGTCTGATGGGAGGCCTTGAGGAGGAGCTTTCTACCTGTTGGACGGCTGATGACTGTTATTTTTCTGAATCTTTTGTATTTTTCGAACTGCTTTTACGTGCATTTGGTCAGTAAAAACAGTGGATCCCAAGAAAATCCTAAGGTCTCAATGTGTTACATCCGAGGGACATACCAAAGGATCTTTCAAGGGATTTGTCTATGGGATATAACATAAACATGGGGGACTTATGGATCACTCAACATTACTATCCATAGATCATGACTAATGCAATGCAACATATATCGTGCATCTAATACAGCAACCTAGGCATTATGATGTATAAGCATGCTAGAAACATCAATTTACATTTTTTGCATCATAAAAGAGTTTATATCCACTCACCTGGAAACTTTAGCATACTTGATGAATCCTCATTTGTTACTGATGTCCCTGATTTTCGGGGTCTGATTCTGTATTTCGGATTTCGGATTAGAGACTCAATATAGATTTAAAACATACTTAAAAACATCCCATAAAATCCTATTAAACATAACATGAACATAACATACTTAATCCAAGCAATTTGGGTCACAATTTGCTAGATAAAGGACTTTCGGCGGTAGGTTCGACAACTGAAGGTCCCTTTATAAAGACAAAAGTCTCACTTGCAGCAACATGTTCGGTTGCCACAAGTTTCTCTTGCCAGGTTTGGAGGCTGAAAGTCCAACCTTCAACTGCCAAAGTTGGACTTCCCTTTCCTTCCCTTAGTTAATTACCAGTTTCGGCTGCCTAATCTCCTTTAGGCGCCGCCAAACCTAGGTTCCAACATTTATAACATGTCCAAAATCTACCAAATTCAACTCAAAACATGTCTAAACATTAAAACATGACAACATCAACTTAGCTAAACGTTTTCTAGCAACATGCAACCATTAATTCATCATTTACATGAAATTTCTTCCATTTACATAAACTTTCCTTAAACTTAACCTTTTGATTTCATTTACCCTTTAACATGCATTTCATTTAAACCTCCTAAACATGTTTCTAACACAATTTTAACACATCCTAACATGTTATATTCGTTCATCATTTGGTCACTTTTTACATTTTTCATCCAATTTCTTCAAGTTAACATAATTCCATTTGCATGCATCTTTCCTATCATTTCTTCATCATTTCTAACTAATTAACATGTTACTAACCTGGAAATTGAAGCCTTGATCAACCGTGAGCTTTGGATCAAGCTTCTTCCACCTCTTCTTCTTTGCTTTCTTTTTTTTTTTCTTTCTCACTGTGATCCTTTTCTAGTTCAATTCTTGTTAAAGCTCCTTGATCCTTGCTTATTTTTTTTAAAACTTAGAGGTTTCTGTGACTAAGAGAGAAAAATGGGGAGGAATTTGCCAAAAGTCCTCCTTAGTTCGGCTGCCTATACTATTTAGGATGGAGGTGGTGCAACTGAGTTCGGCAGCCAATCTTGGCTTTTTAGGTTAGCCCTAGCCAAACTTCACTTTAGTTTCTCAACTTTTTATTCTTTTCATTTTGTCCCTATGTTTTATATTTTAGTCTTTTAGCTTTTATAACTTTACATTTTAGTTCCTAATTACAATTCTGACTCGATTTTTTAATATTCCACGTATATTTCAATCGAAAATTCAGAATCCGGCGTCGAAAGTGTGTTGGGTGTTACAGATACCATTAACTTACTATTCATCTATCCGTAGTATAATATTAAATTCATGTACTTTTGTATTACAATTTAAAGTTCACGTACCTTAGCGTTAGAAAGGTATAAGTTCATGTACCTAAGGTGATATTTACCCAAATAATCACTAAATTTAGTAAATTTTAATAAAGTGGAGATAAAATGAGTAAACTTATTAGAAGACAACGCAAAAGAATTATGGTGTAAAATCTATGACCATTAATAAGAATCGGAATAATGAGCCAAAACATAAGTATAAAAGAAATAAGAGATCAATATGTCACTGTTGATGCATTTGATGAATTGATATGTTTAAGAAACATGAATGTTACAAGTGCAGCAATTCATGTCTAAACATGAAAATATATAAATTTATTTATTTTAATATTAAAATAGAAAAATTTTAATTTGTAATAATAAAATATATAAATTTGATATTTTGTAATAAAAAATACATATGATATATAATAATTAATTTTTTTAATAATTTAAAAAGAAAACGTAAGAGTTTAGTTTTCTGATCTGCTACTGCTGTTGAAATCTCGACCACAAAAAATGACCGAAATCCTAATAAATCTTATATTACTTTAACCTTATATTTTTTATTCATTTACGTTCCATTTACATTAATATTTCACATTTATATTCATTAACATTCTTGATGTATTTTTCGATTAATATAGTTATTAATATAAAGATCTCATACATTATAAATGATTAAAGTATATACATGTGAAGAATAATTGAATTTCTATAGTAGGTATCAAACATAAATTGATCATATGTTCATAACATCATAACTTAATGTATAAGCTTTAATCATAAATATTTAACATGCTTGGAACATATTTATCCATAATGTACACATAAGATGTAACATGAACTTAAGCATTCATTATGTTACTTTAATACAGTAACATCATACATTCTTAACTTATACATAAATATATAATTACATTCTTAAAAATTAATAGAGGCAACTAAACAATAGAATGGGACACGTCTACTCTATCCTGATGTCTCAGGTTCTTCTTATTAACCTGTGAAAAATGGTGTGGGGAAATGGGATGGGCGAGGGACATAAAACGGGTAAGCTATTTGAATAGCTTAGTGAGCACCTACATAAAAACATACATAAAATATTATTTTTGTGCTCGTGTATGCATTACTTTTAAACATTTCACATAAGATAATATTGTCATCAAGATCCCTGAGTAGTTTCAATTGGCAAGCCATTTCTTAGAACTATCAACACTTGGCGGGTTGGCCATTTCCCATAGGTATTTTATATGCACCAAGAAGCTTCTTTCGGCCAATATTGAATTTACCATATACATAAATATATCATAATTTTTTGTGAGGCTTTCGAGGGACATTTCGAAGGGTCATTTTGAAGGGTCCATAATATACATAAACATATGAGGTCTTAGATCATTCAACATTGCCATTATTGATCATGAAATAATGCAATGTATCATATCTCGTGCAACTTATGCAACATCCTAAGCATTATGTTGCATGAGCATGCCATAAACATTCATTATATTTTATGTACCATAAACACTTGAGTTATATCTACTAACCTGGTAAAGATGCATAGACAAATACTGTAACATCCTCTACCCAAATTATGACTAACCCGTATAGAGTGTGTACTTCCTATACTTATGTCCAATTTATCCATTTTTAGCAAAGAAATTATCAATTAACTATTACAAAATAATATTTACATATTATTCGTAAATGCTCAATTACAATCTAGTATAATACTTAATACATTTAAGTAACTACTGTTGAATTCTAACATCTCTAGGTACATGCCAAATATATGCATCAATAGCACAAACCAGTTGTAATAAAATCCTTTACCTGCAGACCTCCTGATTGATTGGATCCCTAGTCTCGTTGCTCGAAACTTGCTTGTGGTAAGAACTAACATGTTGAGCATATTTTGTTCATCGGGTGTATAGATAGAAATAATACATATTTAAAATATAAGACATAATATGTAAATAATGTAAAATAAACCTAAATGCAATTAGCCACGAACACATGTTTAAATTCTCATTTAAATGTCCCAAAATGTTAGCCAATTTATAGTATATGTATTCCTTCTTCGTTTGTTACTAATGCATTTATCATTATTTTGGAATCAGATCAATATTAAGACCCAAGCATATTAAGAGGATCAACTGATAGTTAAAGGGGATTACCATATTTCTCGTGGAGGGCATGTCGACTAGTCCATGTGGAGTACCTAATCTGTAGCCCCGAATAACCATTTTGAAACGCAAGCTAGGCAGTTGTGGTCCTTATGACATGTCATACCTCTAAGCTATCATTCAGTTCCCATCTCAATTAACTAGGGCCATATGTTTTATTTTTAGTTTATAATTACAATTTCTTCATTTCCTATATATTGTATCATATTTTACCGAGTCATCATATATTCCACATGCAACTCGATTGACTACACACAATAAGTCGTATAACACATCATTGTTTATCATATTCCACTGTTAAGGTTGCAACAACAACCATTCCTTATGTTCCAGGTACATTCTTGTTAATCATATTCCATTAAGTTATTAACGCTACCACATTCAACCATATTTTGTCTATATTTATACTTATTTTTCACTCGATAAACATCTCTTGAAACCCTTTATATCATGCCCTCTATTCCTTGTAATATTTCCCTATCCTATTCAAACAGTGACCATTATGTATATCTTTTTATTGTAAGTCATTCCATAATACAACTTAACATACCACTCAACCTAGATTTCCTAGACTAGTTATTAACTCGCTTGAGACATCCCATACCGAGACATTATTGTGTTAATATCCTAACTTCATTATACTAATTCTTTTGATACTTGTTCCTTATATTTACACAATTCATACATAACAACTAATACATTCAGTAAGCTTTTACTTAACTTATTACCCTACACTATCTTTAGACATCTTTTAATTGTATTTTCCTTTTTAATCCAAATGTATAAAAGAGAAGAACCTACTATTTCTTATATAATTCATATTTTATAGCATAAAGATCTATTCAGAAAACTTGATAATATATTTCATGCATTATTCACACATATTACTAAACATTATCATCATGCATGTAACTTTTAACATAATCCATTATATGTACCAGTTATCACATATATATATATATTTCTTTTAAATTGTACATCAACTAACACTATCCACATATGTATAGCACCTAACCTAGATATGTATCCTCCTCTTTCCTCCTTTGCTTCATAATTCCTTCCCCTTCATCCTTTCCTTGTCACGGTTCACTTGTGGTCCCTTTTTCACCGTAGCTTCTTCCTTAAAATTCTCCTACATGGCCACACCAAGGTCTCTCAATCTCTTTTCTCTCAAATGCTCTGAAGCTTAGAAAGGTCTCTATAAACTTAAATTGTTCTCCCTTTTCCCTCTTTGTAACCATGAATAAGTATGTATGTTAGGTTTATATACTACCTTTTCTTATGCCACCTCATTCTCTCTTAAGATAGTTGTCCTCTCTAAGTTTAATGTTAATGCCACTAATCCTTTCTCCTAGATAGATGGCACTTCGTGAACTAGGACTCACATTTATTATTCACTAAACCTCATCTTAATCAACTTATCCTTACTTCACTAAAATAGACATGCCATTTTACTTTCCATCATCTTTCTCTCCTTTTTTCCTTACCAAACTGAGACATCCATTCCTCCTCCTACTAGACTGAGACTTCATTATGTCCCGTGTCTTTCCATTATGTTCAATGGACTATCCTTATCCTATTCTTCATAAACCGAGCCTTCAACATTCATGCTTAACCGAGTTACAATTCTTCTTTCATCCATGTTAACCGAGCCATCCTTATCTCGCCCTAATTAAGTCATGACACTAATCTATCCTACCGAGTCATTCTCCCTTCCATTATGATCCATTCCTTATTCCTACATCTTGTAACTGAGACACATTCTTCCTTTAATCGAGACATATATGTCTCTTCCATACTTCTACAATGCATTTTATGATCAAGTCTTTCCAACCAAGACACACTCCCTTTCACAATTAATGTCTCCCCTCCTTCATTCTTTCTCTCTTTTAAAATTTTAACTAAATTTTATTATCCTATACCCTAATTAGTTTTATTCTTAATAAAATACATTTCTTCATTTATTTGCAAAATTATACATGATATTTAGAATTACAGAAAGTATGATGTTACAAATACCTCATCCTTTCAGTGTTATCCTTGATTTCCTTGGTACGGTCTTGTATGGTGGACTAGGATGAGAGATTGACTATAGACTATTCAGTTTTTGAGTAAACTATTCAGTTTTTAAGCCATTTCCTAACTTGATCGAGCAATACCAAACCAACATTCCTCTGTACCAAACTATAATATTAACCAAGCGGTGCCTTATTAGCATTCTTCGATTATCAAACTATAAGCTTAGCAGAAGGATGTCAATTACCGAGCTATTTTCCTTGACTTAATCAAACGATATCTCGGTAACATCCTTTAACTATCCAATTATATTTTTATCGAATCAAGAAATGCCTCGGTAGCATCCTTCGACTACCTATTATGGCTCAGTCAAAAGCTTAGTTTATGGTGACCGAACTCCTATTCTCACTATCAAAACTAGATTTTTCTCAGAAGGTTAAAAACTAGCTTTTTACATTTTCCAGTTACCAAAACCTGTTAAACTTATATTTCAACATCGAAAACACATCCTATTTCCTATTTCATCAACATATATCCTTAACCACATATTCAACACATTTAACAAATTCACATATACACTTTTTAACATTCCATTTGCTTTATTTTAGTCCATCATCAACATATGACTTGCATTTTTCAATTTCACTTCAAAACACCTGTAGATGACTGCCGATTCAACATGCAACAATATATTTATGGTGTTTTTCAACATCAAATTTCACATTTTCATGTTATTTAGACCAAACAAACACGTTTTGACTCAAATCACCAAGATTAGGCTCAACCCTAAAAACATCAACATTTCAACATTTTATCATCTTTTACTTCATTTTATCTTGCATGTAACTAAAATTAAGCTATTACCCCAAAAAAATTTAGGAAGAGGTTAACTAACTTGTTTCAAGAGGCAATCGGTATAGTGGAAAACTTGAATCATTCAAGGTCCCGCCGGTTCTCTTTGCTCAATGATTCAGCGTCCTTAACTTTTGTCATTCCTTGGTAGGATTCTTCCACTTCTTGATGAATCCACACTATATTAACTATTTAAATTGTTAAATCTTTGAAGATGTAGTGATTTCTTACTTTGATCATTGGCACAACAATCTTTCTTTGAGAGAGAGAGTTTTGAGTTTCCAAAACTATATCTCACCGTGACCGTCTCACATTTATAGTGAGAGTGGTTTGGTTTGGTTTGGTTTGGTTCCCGTACCTATATTCTTATACCATCATTGTTAAAATTCCTATTTAGTCCTTCACTATTTCCACTTTTGCATTTTAACCCTTGAACATTTTTAAATTTATATTTTAGACTCTAGTCGCTATTCTGACCAGATTTTCAAATATTTAACCAATATTCTGATAAAAAATTCAGATTCTGACATCGAAAAAGTATCACTTGTATCTTTTTTTTTTTATCTGAATTACAATTGTAATTTTTACCTTAATAAAATATCCTTTTTTATATGAATTACAACCATGATTTTTACAAATACTTTTTCAATTGAAAAAGAATTCATTTAAAAAGTGGTTAATCAAATATGGTATTGATGAACAGAATATTCAATTAAAAAAAGTGAAAGATTGTTTTCACACTACAAGAAAAAGAAAATAATAGCTACTAAAATTACCGATTAGCAATAAATAGTCAGTAACTACTGACTATTTATCAACAAAAATTTAAAATCGTCGGTAATTACCAACCAATTTAATATTCAGTGGCTATTATTTGTATTTTATTTTAATTATTTTATAAGTATACTGACTGCATCAAAAGTTATCGATCATTACCGACTACGTCTATAATCTATCAGTATAATTTTCATTATATTTTAATATTTATGTAGCTTTACCGACCGACTGAGATAGTAGTTGGTAATTACCAACTACACTATAGTATGGTCGATAAAATTTTAATTATATTTTAAAAATTATGAAAATATTACCGACGGTCGATAACATTTTAAGTATATTTTAATATATTTGTAAAATTTACCAACCACTTTAAGTATTAGTCGATAATTACCAATAACTTCTCCATACGGTCTGTAATATTTCAATATGTATTAAAATATAATTAAAATGTTATCGACTGAAAGGTAATCCGATAGTAATATTCACCTATTATTTTCAAATCAAAATTCTAAACTCATAGTTTCACCGACCGACGGTCATGGAGTTGGCAATTACCGACTATATAGTATGTCGGTCGGTAACTTATATAATTAAAAAGTTACCGATCGAAATAGAAGATTGCCAGCATTTACCAATCACTTTCCTGTTTGGTCAGTAATATTTTAATATATATTAAAATATGAATAAAAATTAACCACTTTACCATTTGGTTGGTAATTACCGACCACATTCTTATTTGGTCGGTAATGTACTCTTTGAACCCAAACCGCAGATACTTGAAAGTTCCCATTCATCTCCTCCGAATGCTTCTCCTCCACCGGATCAGCTGCTTTCCATCGCTGATACCTGAAAGTTCCCAAAATCATGGGAAGAAATGGTATGACTAAGAGGAACATGGCATTGGAGACCAAGTAGTGGTAACCAAGTTTCAAATATTTGAGTTGCACAGACAAGAAGAAGTTGGGCTGCTGCTTATTCTCTTTCGTAGTTAAAGATTCAACTGACATTGGTATGTTTTGTTTCCTCTTTTCTTCAGTTCTTTTGGATGAAGTCTTAGAGAACCTTACTTCACAAGGTTTAGCCATTGAATATCGTGAGATAAATTTCATGCAGGGTCCTCTATGCCTATGCCTAAAAGGAATGTGTTTATGAAATGAATAATTGTAATTTTGTGCTGCTTTATGTGTTCTTAATGCGCTCATATTGTATGCACCATGCAATAAGTAGCTTGAACTTAGCAAGAGGAAGGCGGTTGTCAGCAAGCACTATAAAGTGCATTCTTCATTCTGATTCAGGACTTTTTTGTACAATAGAGTTCAATGGCCACACTTTAACTGCTGTAGTTCTGTTTATGTGCCTTTTTATTCCATTTTCTATTAAGCTTTCATATAGTAGATATTTATGATTCTACTAATGAGACTTGAATTATTACTGTAATTTTACCATCTACTTTGTCTTCAAGCCTTCAAGTGATTCCCTGTTTTTTCTTCATTATACTTCCAGTATGAGATCCTGTCACAGCTTAATAATTTTGCTTTCATTACCCTCTTGTTTTCTTTTTCTGCGTTATCTTTTTATTAATTTTTATCTTTACACTTGTCATGTCATGCTTAGGTGGAATTCAAGTGCTAACATGAATTTTGCTAATTTGCTCCTTCCCTGGTTGGTATGCCTTGGTGCCAAGAACATGTCTAAGCTTTAACATGTGTTTTTAGGTTATTAACCAAGGAGAGTTTTCCTCCGTTTGCTGCTTTTTTAGTCCTGAAGTCGGAGTCAAGCTCTTAGCAATTATTGTAGACACATTGTCAATGTCTAACAAATATGTGAGGAAAAAATGTCAATCCCACTGTTTACCCTTGATTTCCATGATGTAATGAATGCTAACAGCATACACTGTAATCATATAGGTATTGGATAATAGGATTATAGGAAGAATGTTATCATGGACTTAGGAGAACCACATCCCTAAAGCTAGTTATTGAGGTGGGAGGTCCAGGTCCATTTAAACCCTACGTTGGAATTTCTTACTTTGATATTCCAAGTCTTATATCTTGCCCAACTAGAATTATAACATTCCCTGTGGTTACACACCCGATGTCCTCAGTGCTTCTTACTACCGACAGTATCCATATTTGTTAAATTTGGAGAAAATACTGGACATATTAGACATTAATTCATTTTATATGGGCTTATATAAATGGTTGAATTGTTTTACAATGATTTTGCAGCCTAACCACTTGCATTCACCCTTTCCTCTTTACTTATTCTCAATGTGGGATGTTCATTTCCAATGCTCCCCTTTTAGGTGCAGCCACAAGGTTAATACTTGATGCTGAATTTGTTAATTTGTATTAACTCACAAGCCTAATTATACAGCCTTATAGGCTGAAACCCATGATCCGATTTGTGCTGTGAGACCATGTTAAATTTGGAGAAAAATATTGAGTTTGTTAGGTATTAAATCATTTATATGGGTTTATGTAAATGATTAAGTTGGTTATACATCAAAATGTTACAACTCAACCACTTATATTCACCTTTTCAACTTCATTTGTTCCCAATGTGGAAGTTTCATTTCCGGCAAGGTTTTAAGTTATTTTTTCCATGATTGTACCAGTAAATTTAATCTGTTTGCAAGATACTCTTTTTTTTTTTTGGTTTCACTAAGCTGTCAGTGACTTTAATATGGTCTGTAGCCTTGCACTCATAGATCAGCTCTGATATCAATTGTTTTGGACTTAAAAGAACCACAATCCAAAAGCTAGCTATTGATGTGGAGAGTCCAAGTCCTTATAAACTCCGTATTAAAATCTCATACTTATAATGAGGGATTTCAAGTTCGTTACCTTGCCCATCTAGGATCATAATAAACCATTCAACTAGTAATAAGAAATAATTTATTTCCTTGCTAATCTTGTGCAGCAGCTGCTGCAATCCGTGAATCTTGTGCAACAGCTCCCTACTTCTGCACTACAGTAGATGTGCAATCTTGTGCAGCAACACAAATTCAATTCAATCCACTTCTAAGGGACAAGCACCAAAGGGAAGTTGGCATGTCCCTACTGTATGGATCATTCAGAAGCATTCTCCCTTTGTCACGGTGGAAAATCAGTTAGTTTGATAATCATCGAAAGTTTCTTTCATGTGACCATCCATTCAGGTGTAATAGAATGAATTTCCTCAATAGTAAAGTTTGCATGTCCCAAGCTCCACCTATCTTCAGCAGTGAAGACACAATTTTTCAAATAGATAATTTAGGACTAAAAGAGTTGTAGATATTGATGGTGAACTGGTTAATACTGAAATTGCCAAAAGTACTGGGAGGCATAAGAGTATATTTTGAGATTTATGTATTAGGCTTCAAATCTTATCCGTCATAATTTAGATGTTATGCACATTGAAAAAAAATGTATTTGATAATATTTTCAATACAGTGATGAATATAGAAGGCAAAACAAAAGATAATGCCAAAGCTAGGGACGATATAGCTCATTTATGTCGAAGAAAAGAGTTGGAAAGGGATTTGCAAACCGGTAAATATCCAAAGGCTTGTTGTTATACTCTCGATAAAAAGTATAAACAAGTTTTATGTGAGTGGGTGAAAAGCCTTAAATTTTTTGATGGGTATGTCTCGAACACGGGAATGTGTGTTGATATACATAAATACAAGCTTTTCGGCATGAAGAGTCATGATTGTCATGTGTTCATGCAGAGGCTAGTGCCAATTGCATTCCGTGAACTCCTTCCAAATACCATTTGCCAAACATTAACTGAGCTGAGTTTATTCTTCAAACAACTTACTTCTACAAATGTTAAGGTTAAAGATATAGAGTGCTTGGAAGCAGAAATTCCTATTATAATTTGCAAATTAGAACACATTTTTCCTCCTGCAATTTTTTACTCTATGGAACATCTTCCCATTCATTTGCAATATGAAGCAAAAGTTGCAGGTCAAGTACAATATCGGTGGATGTATCCTTTTGAGAGGTAATCTATGTATCGATTATGAGTATTTTTTCTTCAAGATCGGCAAATGTTTCATATTTCTACTGTAGGAGTAGCTAATTGTGTTTAATATTTATTAGATTTTTGCGACACCTGAAACAAAATGTCAAGAATAACGCAAAAGTAGAAGGTTCTATTTGTAATGCATACTTAGTCGAGGAAGCATCCAACTTTTGTGCACATTTTTCTGAATCGCATGTAATAACACGAGATCGACAAATACCTTGTAATGATGAGGGAGGGAATGAAGCTGAAATGGAAGGAAATTTATCAATCTTTGAGAATAATGGTCGATTGTATGGTAGAGGAAAAAAGAAGAGTTTTTTTTATGATGAGTATAATATAACTCATACACATGTCTTACTGAATTGCTCAGAAATTGATATATACATTAAGTCTTTTTAATACTTAAATTTTTCTTCCTCATATTATCATGTGACTTGCTTTTCTATAACGACTTAAAATTAATTGTCTATGTAGTTTGTTCCTTAATAAGGTTCAACAAACATCATAAAATCTTATTGATGCAGAAATTGATGAAGCATTAGAAAGATCATTTGCAAATTGGTTTAAATCTTATGTAAGTATGATTTACATATTATTTGCATATTATATTAGTAAATATAATATGTAACTTATTGTTATAAACTATTGTTATACATTCTTAGATAAGACGTTCAACTATTTATGACAAATTACTTAAGGCGTTGGTAGAAGGATCATTGAGAAGTGTGAAATCATATCCGGTTTGTTTCATAAATGGCTATACATTTCACACCATCATGCATGGTGCAAATAAGTACACAATGAATAATGGAGTTTGCATTAGAGGTTCAACATACAATAGCAGCGCCAATGACTATTATGGACTGTTGACTGAAGTAGTTCAAGTTGAATACCTTGGATTACTAATTAAAAGGAGTGTTCTCTTCAAGTGTGTATGGTTTGATCTAACAACAGGCATTGCTGTTAAAGTTAATAAACAATATAACTTGGTGGACATCAGTAAATGACGAAGACTAAATAAATATGAACCTTTTGTACTTGCTTCTCAAGCTGAACAAGTGGTGTATATCCCTTAACCTAGCTTGAGGCAAGATAAGACAGACCGATATGCAGTGTGCAAAGTGAAGCCTAGGGCTCTAATTAGCACACCCTTAGTGAAATCAACTACCAACATATTAGAACAACCATTTCAAGATTAGGTAGTAAAAGTGCTTCAAATTGAATTAGATATGCAAGATGAACCTATTAGACCATTAAACAATCCAAATGGTGAACCTCTAAAGATGGCAACTTTTGTAGAAGAGGAACTATCAAATGAGTTAGATCTAAGTTCATCAACAGAAAGTCAAGATGAGGAAGATGAACTTCAAGAATATAATAGTGACAGTGATAGTGAAAAATGATTAGTTCTAAGTTCATCATCACATAATGTATGTTGTTTACTAAAAATATTAATGTTTTTATTTTTATTATATATAAATCGAAGTTGCATTATTTATAAAATTATTTTTCGAATATGCAATTGAGATATGTAGTCATCAAATTAAATATTTCTAAATGCTTTATAGAGATATGGTAAAAAGTATGCACAATTTGGGTGATTCTCGTGATATATGTACAGGAATACCATTGACATCCGAGGGAGGATATCATTCTATGTTTGAGTCACACCAGTCAATGCAATCTAATAATGAAATCGATGTCCCGGAGGTTGCCACCGTTAGTTCACATGAATCCCATCCTTCCTCGTCATTTGAGATTGATTCTTTAGGACAACAACGCCTTCAACTTATTGAAGGAAGTCGATAAGTATTGCTACACTAATATTAATTGATAAATACACCAAGATGTTTTAAGAGCAAATAGATATCGATGGTTTTAATTGGAAATTAGTTTCACAAGAAACAGAAGAATTTTATTAGGAAGAATTTAAGGTAATACATCAATTTTTTTAATTTTTTTAATTATTTATTTTATTTACTAATGGTGTGACTAAACTTCTAAATGCATAAAAAATATTTTTAGGATCCTAATGCAGAAGTCGAGATCAAATGTGCATGGAAACAAAATGAAGCAATACTTTATAAAAATATTGTGTCAAATTTAAAGAATACAAGAAAAAGACCAACATTTGTAAATAAGGATATTTGGAGACATTGGGAGCAACATTAGAATGACTTGAAAGTCATTTGACAGTCATAGTAATATTCTAGGAACTGTCGTGGTGCTTCAGATTCTCTTGGGTCATCTACCCATACATGTGGATCAATAACATATAAAGAATGGTCTAATAAAATTATAAGTTTTTCTATATGAAAGTAATAAGTTTTTTGATAAAATTTATATAATTATTCGAATTTGTTGTAGGTATTTGTTGATTTCTTTTAGGTTTTTTTGGTATACATTTGATGCATTTTGATGTGATACAATATTATTGATGAAATCTAATGGTGTGAATTTGTGAGTTCTTGTTATTTTTAATAGAAAAATGTTCAAAATAAAGGGAAACTAGGTCGTTTTCTTATGTAGTTTTTATAATATATTAATGAATTTGTAATTGATTTATTTTTAATTGTTGATTAAATATTTAGGAGAAATAAATTGGTCGTAAGCAAACACTGACCGAGTTATTTGTTCATATTGATACTCGTAATCATGATAAGGAGACTTTTGTGGATCAAAAGTCCAAACATAGACATTTGTGGTATCTTTTTTATCTTTTGAAATTAAAATTAATTTTATTATTTAAATATCACGAATTAGTTGAAAATAAAATTATTTATTTATTTTTCTTTTAGATTTAGGAGGCTATTATTGCAAGAAGGGAGAAACTCTCACAATCAATGCCAAATAGTATTAATGAAAACCAACAATATCTTGATATTGCTATAGGTAAAAAAAGGCAAAAGATTTATGGTCTTGGATCTGAAGCTTCTTTTTATCCTCATATTACTTTCTCTTCTAGTAGATCATGCACATCATATTAGTAACAAAAAGATGTCTTGCAAGAACATGTAAATGATTTAGAGAGGCAGATTGATCAAATGCAACCAAAAATGGAAAATATGAGAGGCAGATTACAAGTTTACTCAGAGGTCTACTAATTCCTCCTTCACATGTCCACATAATCTAACTTGTTTATTGTGTATATATTTAATTTATTTATTAAACAACTATTTATAGGTTATTTTGTATATTAAATATTATACTTATATGTAAATATTTATTTATGTTATTATGAGAATTAAAAAAATTTCTCTTAATTGGATATTAGTGTTTTTATTGTTTAATTTATAAGAAATTATAATAAAAAATAATAAATTAAAAATAATTTTATTTAACAATACATAATAATTTAACTACTAAAAAAATGGTAGATAATTAGTCGGTAATTTACCGACTAAACTTATCTAGTCAGCAAATTACCGACTATGTTGTATATTAAATATTATATTTATATGTGAATATTTATTTATGTTATTACGAGAATTAAAAAATTTTCTCTTAATTAGATATTAGTGTTTTTATTATTTAATTTATAAGAAATTATAATAAAAATAATAAATTTAAAATTAAAATTAATTTTATATTTAATAATACATAATAATTTAACTACTAAAAAAGCGGTAGGCAATTAGTCATTAATTTACTGACTATAGATATTTAGTCGTTAAATTACTGACTATAGATATACCGACAACCATCATTTAGTCGATAATTTACCAAATAAATACTAGTAGTCGGTAATTTACTGACTAAATTCTATAGTCGGCCATTTATTGACTATGAGTTTTTAGTATAGTCGGTAAATTTACTTATAAAAAATATTTTTGAACAAATTACCGATAGTCAGTAAACGGTTGGTATATTTATTTACTAACTATTTATTTCATATTTCAGTCGGTAAATTTAGTCGGTATTTTGGTATTTTTTTTATTTTCTGGTAAAGTGCTATATATAAATGTTGTTACAAATTAAAAGAAATTCAATAGATGTTTATAGAATATCATCAGTAATTCGGTAGAAAACCTAGTCCTTGGAATTTCCAGATGATCGGTAGGTATAAGAGACGTAAGCTCCAAGTGCTGCAATCACTAAAACTGTAACG
>CAOGCB011889018.1:0-24309 GCA_948266635.1 Cnidoscolus chayamansa | reverse complement strand
GAATATATAGATTTTCTATTTTGTAAGTGCTTGCTTGGTAGGAAAATAAGGGAAAAATAAATAAATGTGGATTGGGACTTCTGTGTTTTCATATATAATTTGATGGGTGTGAATGTGAGTTTAGTAGGATAGATAGATAGATAGATATGGTTGAATTGACGAGTGTTTTTCCTTGTAATTACCTAATAATAATTAATTAATTTATCGAGTGTCCTAATTAATATGAGAATATTAAAAATATTGCAGAAATTATATATTTAAAATATAAAGAGATGGTCATTGTAATTAATAGAAAATGAGCATTGAATTATTTCAAAGAGTTTCATTAATCACAAGAGAAATGGGCTTTAGCCTATACAATATAACCATAAGTAGAAAGCCCACTAATAAGGTAAACTAACAAAAGCTGACATATAAAGATGCTATGGGTGATCTATTACAGTTTTTAATTAAAAAATAAATAAAATAAATTAAAACTAAAACTTCAATTTTTCTTAATTTTAAAAACTATTTTTTATTTCAGATCAGTTCTATTTTACTTTTGATTTTAATTTCGGTTTCAATTTCATTACCGTTTTAGTTTTCGGTTCTTGCACTAATATCATATCGTAGTAAGAACATATGAAGTTAATTTACAACTTACAATATATAACAATCCAATTTAATTCTTGAAATCACCATTTCATATTTCTGGATCTTGTGAATTTTATTACATTAAAATAGAAGTAAATGGAAATGAAAAACGTTATGGATATTGAATATTTAAAATCATATCATTTATTTAATAAAATAATAATACTTAATTCTCAATTTTCAATCTCTTTAATGAATTCATCAAGTTGGATTTGTTTGCTTCGACTTTTCAACCAATCTTGGTAGTAAATTAGGACCTCTGCAATAGTTGTAATAAAGAATTCCTAAATTGATCTAATTTCCTCCAACTAGTGCTAAATGTAGATTCAGAAACTATAGTTGAGCACTACATACCTAAAACATCCTTGGCTATTTATGAAAATAGCAGATGTCTCACTAAATTTACTTTTCTCTATAATAAAAGATCAAAATCCATAGTATACTTCTTAGAAAGCTCTTTCAAATATCAATCCAGCTTAGATCAAACACTAGGACTCAAGGACATCCGTGATAGACTAAGGATTGTCTTCACATGACAGAACATGTGAGTAAAAGTTAATATAATGTGAATGTTGATATAGAAACTAATGTAATCAAATGAAATGGTTAAAGCATGTTATCGTGCATCATATTTTATTGGATGAATGCATTAGCGACATGATTAAATGTGCATTGCAATGCTACGATGATACGATGATGATTGATGTGTAGTGATTAATAGATGATCCATTGACTTCTAGATATGATGAGGTGGTAACCGATAAGACTACGATGGTTGAAAGGAGCTTATTGGTAATGATATGAGACGATATAGATAAGCCTAGGGTGACCAAAAGGAGCTCCTTAGCGCTATACATAATGTTAATGAAGACCTGAGGAGCCATTTCGACGGTCGAGCATGCATAATGTTAATGAAGACCCAAGGAGTCGTTTTGACTACCGAGCACATAAGTCTTTGGGGACTTGTCACCTTATGTGAAATATTTTACGATATTCCATTCACGAGCATGAAATGAAAAGTATATAAATGTTAAATGTATGGTTTATGTATCTACTCACTAAGCTATTCAAATGGCTTACCCCATTTTATGTTTCCATTTCCCCATTTCCCTAACCTGTGCAGGTATGCAAGATAATTCGGGGTAGATGTTGGATGTGTTCCTGTGAAGAAGAAAATGTGCTTGTGCCCCTAGGTTAGATGAAATGGAATTGAAATGTAAAGTGTTACATATCTATGAATTTAGATTTCATTATGTAATTAACAATGTTAATGTATATATTTAATGATGGTTGTTTGTGAGATCTAGATTAATACTTAAATGCTGAAAAATGAATGTGAACATGTAATGATAGGCTTATTAGAGATCTAGTTACCTTCGAGTGATCGGTATCCTAATGCCAGTGATAGTCCAAAAATCAAGTCGTTACAGGTTGGTCGCAGTGCATTAGGTTCATATGATTAGACCTAGGAAACAAGTAAAGAACTTATAAAATGTCAGGGGCAAGCATTATAAGAAATACACATCTAGTAGGAAGTCTAGTGTCAAATGTTATGTATGTTATGAAGTGAATGCTATGTATATAAAATAAATGATGATATGAAATATTGTGTGAGTTCATGTAGAGATGCATGAACCATTGATTGTGATATTAATGAGTTTGTCTTTTGTACAGAATCTAAGATGAGAGGATTTCATAGATCTGTAAGATTATCTGGAGCTCCACCTGAGAATGAGGGGATGAGGAATCTCCCTAACACCTCTATAGCTAGAGATAGATCGAGTAGGAGCTCACGGAGAGAAGCATCCAAGAGCTCTAGGAGATCTTTTGATATGCATAAGGATAGAGTAGAACCTACTAGGATGTCCATGGGAAATCCTCAAACTGAACATGATGCTGATAGGAGAGATAAAAGCTTAGGAATGAGAATAAGAGGGGGAATGGAAGGGTTTGACATAGGATTTTGCTGCATCAAAGTAGGGATATGCACCTCCATTGTTAGAGTACAGCTCTGGAGGTGGTTATGGGTGCCCTATGAATGAGATGCTGGGTTACCATAACTATCCACCCTACCCTCCATATATGTCTTACCCACCCTTCTATCCACCATATCCACCCTATGGTATGTACCCCCATTTCCTAAGATACCTAAGGGCTGTACCAGAAAACCCAACACCTCTAGTTCCACTAGCAGCACCTTCCACTATAATACCTGATATTCCTCAGTCATAACCATCATGAGTGGCATTAAGGAAGTAATGGAAAGGCTAAAATGCCTAACTACCTGAAATTGGATACACCCAAGTGTAAGGAAGGGGATGATCCATTTGAATATATCAAGTTAGTCAAGATCATATCAAATGAGCTGGGGGCAAGTGATAGTAGGGTGATATAGATGGTTGGGTTCACACTCTGATGCAAGAAAGTAAAAGAGTGGTACAAGACATACATTGAGCTCAATGTAGAAGAGTTGTTATGGGAGTAGTTTGCCATATAATTTATAGTATGGGCATTTTCTGATAGTTCTAGAGAATTGAAGATGATAGAGTTTGAACAATTGCGACAGATTGAGAAAATTAATATTGATGAGTACACATACAGGTTCAGTGATCTAGTGCAGTATGTGAGCCAAGCATATAACATTGAATGAAAGAAAACTAAAAGATATGTAATGAGGCTTCATAGTATGTAATTTTCTCTTATTAATGCTACTAGAAAGATGGAAGCCAATGCTATTATTAGAGGGGAAATATCATCTCGATCTGCCAATAAAGGACAGTCTGTCATCCCTAGGGCTATATATGAAGGGAGGTTTGATCTTCTATCCCTTGCAACTACAACTATACGGGGATAAAAAGGAAGGTAAAGCTCTAAAGAAGTCTAAGAAAAAAGTTATGGAACCAGTTGAAATTTGGTCTAGGGATGGGTATGGCTCTAGCTCAGGATCAGACATTACAACGTTTGCCAAGTGTGGTAAACTACACAAGGGTCCTTGCAGGTACAAGACCAGTACTTGTTACAAAAGCAGACAAAAAGGACACATGGCAAGAGAGGGTCTTAATGGAAATAGAATGACACAATTACAATAGATAGGTACAGGTAGTGTTGCACAATCGACTGCTAGAATGGGTTCCTCAGTAGCCTTTCAATGTAGAGGTCGAGGAGTAGGATCCTTAATAGGAGTACATGCAAGGGCTCCATGGCTCTGGCACACATTTTCACCATGACACAATGAGAGGCTAACACTTCAAATACGGTGGTGTTAAGTAACATTTTGATTGGATGTTCATATGTTCATGTATTGTTAGATTTTGGTGCCTCTTTGTCCTTTATATCACCGAGGGTTGTGAGCAGTATAGGGTTTGATGTCTACTTAGATGGAGAATCCACTATGAGTCATTGGACCTAAATGTGATTTGACATTGCTAGAATTGATTTGTCAGTGCTTTTAGGTTTTTGTAGAAGACAAATGCCTTTCAGTTGATCTAGTGGTTCTAGATTTGATCGATTTCGACGTCATTCTAAGAATGGACTGACTATCTATGCATGATGCTACCTTGGATTATAGGAACAAAGTAGTCAGGTTCAGAGAACAAGACGGGTCAAATTTTATATTTTAAGGGGACATCTCAGGTATGCCCACTGGTTTGATATATGCTATATTGGCACATAGATTGCTTAGGAGAGGGTGTTAGGGATACATAACTCGTGTTAGATTGGTTTATTAGGATGTTAAAGAGCCAATGGTAGTGCCAGTTATGAGAGTGTTCCTTGATGTGTTTCCTGAAAACCTCACTGGGTTGCCTTCTAGTAGGGAGATAGAGTTTGAGATTGAGTTATTGCTAGGCGTCAGGTTTATCTCTATTCCACCTTATAGGATGGCACCTGTAGAGTTAAAAAAATTAAAGACACAATTGGAAGATCTGATTAATAAGGGCTTCATTAGGCCTAGCACATCACCTTGGGGTCTCCAGTATTACTCATGAAGAAGAAAGATAGAACCATGAGATTATGCATTGACTACAAATAGCTGAATAAGGTGATAGTGAAGAACAAGTATCCTTTACCAAAGATTGATGATTTGTTTGATCAGTTGGCAGGAGCAAGTTGCTTCTCCAAGATAGATTTAAGATCAGGCTATCATCAGTTGAGGATTAGAGAAGGTGATGTAGTAAAGGTTGCATGTGGAAGGAGGTATGGGCATTTTGAGTTTATTGTGATGCCATTTTGGTTTACTAATGCCTCTGCAACATTCTTGGATCTCATGAATAGAGTATTCAAACCATTTCTAGATCACTTTGTGATAGTCTTCATTAATTATATCTTGGTGTATTCCAGAAAAAACTAGGAAGAACATGCTTAGCACTTGAGGATGGTACTATAGACACTAAGAGAACATCAATTGTATGCAAAGTTCTCAAAGTGTGAGTTCTGGTGGAGAAGCATCTCTTTCTTAGGTCATGTTGTGTTAAAACATGGCATCAAGGTTGAGTCTAAGAAGGTAAAGGCAGTAGTGGACTAGCCTACACTCACTAAGGTGAAAGAGATCAAGAGTTTCTTGGGATTGGTTGGTTACTACAAGAGATTTGTTCATGATTTCTCTAAGATTACTGCTCCTATGACTATATTGACATAGACAAATCAGAAGTTCATTTGTTCTGAATCATGCGAAGAAAGTTTTCAGGAGTTGAAGAGGAAGTTGATAATGACTCTAATGTTGGCTCTACCGAAGAGTGGAAAGGACTTCACCATATATTGTGATGCTTTTAGAGCGGGTTTAGGGTGCATTATGATGAAGAATGATATAGTGATATCTTATGCATCGAGACAATTGAAAAAGCATGAAAAGAATTACCCTACTCACGACTTAGAGATGGCTGCAGTGATTTTTTCTTTAAAGATGTGGATGCATTACCTCTATGGGGTAAGATGTGAGATCTTCACCAATCATAAGAACCTCCCGAGGATATTGAGTAAAAAAAATAGTTGAATTTGAGGGAAATAAGATGGGTTGAGTTACTCAGTGATTACGATTGCAAAATTCAGTTTCATTCGAGTAAGGAAAACATTGTGCTAAATGGTCTTAGTTGAAAATCATTGGGTCTCTCCCATATTACTGTAGTACATAGGCCTATAATTGGAGATTTTTATAAGATAATCAATGAAGGGCTTCTGATGAAGTTAGTAGATAATGGTGCTTTAGTGGCATAGGTGAAAGTGATTCTAGTGTTTCTAGAGCATGTGGCTCAGAAGTAGCATGAAGACACGAAATTGTTAGGATAGCGAGAATAGTACAATATGGTGAATATGAACAGTTTAGACTTGATAGCCAAGGTATTCTCCACTTTAGTAATAGATTATGTGTGCCAAATGACATAGAATTGAAGGGGAACATTATGAGAGAAGCATATAGTGCTCCCAATAATGTTCACCTTGGGGCTACAAAGATGTATCAAGACTTGAAAAAGGTTTATTGGTGGCTTGCTATGAAGAAAGAGATAACTCAATTTATATCATTGTATGAGGTGTGCTAGAGAGTAAAGCTGGGCATCAGAAACCAATATGGATGTTCAACCAATTGCCATTAGCATCAGAAACCAACAGGGATGTTGTACCAATTGCCAATTCCAAAATGGAAATGGGAACATATCACCATGGATTTTGTTAGGAGTTTACCCATTAGCTTCAACCAATGTAACTCAATATGGGTCATTATAGATAGATTGACCAAGTTAGCGCACTTCATACATGTCAAAACTGGATAGTAAGTGTTAGATATGTATGCCTTAGAGCTGATATGTAATAGGGTTTCTTTTTGTGAACATTGATTTAATGATAATACCATTATTACATTCCTTTACTATTAGTGCGTTTGTTTAATTACATCTGCTTGATTATTATCTTATAAAATCTTAAACCTATAATAAAGTCCATAGCATCCCATGACATAATGTCGAGGAAATAATGAAGAGTTCATGATGTGAGGTTCTTATTACATGCAAATGTGTCGACGCCAAAACTATCCCTAGTCATAGCATTGATGAAATGGGACATCATTGATGTGGATAGACTGGCACATGTTATACTCCTTGACTAGGTCAAATAGTGGTTCTCATAATTGTGAGCATGGCTATGTTCAGAGTTAATATCTGGGTGCTTGTTTTAGAAATAAATACATTGGAGACCCAATAGTGGAATATTCATCTTTGTCACAAAAGACTCACATCATGTCAGTTGTGTATTATTCTTAGACTTGAGATCATCAAGGATACCTTAAGTATATAAGCTATACTTTAACTCAAAGGCTTGATGCTCCATAAATATAAAGTATCCATATATGAGAGATTGGGTATAGTGAATACTTGAAGGAAACTTAATAGTCAAGAAAGGATTCACCGATCCTTAACAAAGTAGGGATTTTATTGTGTTGAAAACTTGGAAATAAATCTTTGGCTGGAGTAGAGTCCTAACGTGAGTATGACTCATGTGGCTCAATTAGAATAGTGATTCTAATCATTCGAGGGTTTTACAATAATTAAACTATGGACATAAAAGGTCACATTAATGGAGAGTTTGAATGTGATGTTGAAGGAACGTATTGCACGGTAACTGTATATGGAAGGGTATTATGGTCAAACTACATTTAACCTTCTGACACCTTAGGGGTCATGATCCACTGCTTGACGTCACTCTTGATCTATGCATATGTTAAATTCATTATATATGAATTTATGATTTAAAGATGTTTAAATCAAATATGTGCCGCCTTGGTGGGTTGGAAGCCCGATGGGTCACACACATAAAGAGAAATGCAAGCTTAGGTAAAAAGGACAAGTTTAAATAATATAAGATGTCACTAGGCTTATTCATGAGATGAATTGGGCCCTCTTGGAAATAAGGAAGGAGGAACACAAATGGGTTTAAGCATAAGACATATTAGGACTTAAGTCTTGGGCTCCAGATTAGGTTAAGTGCTGAGCCTCCTTAATAGACTAATTTACTTAAATTAAAGTTTGGATCAGCCACTTGTTTAAAGGACATTAAGTGGCTAGCTAGAGGAGGTGAAAAACATTCATAAAGTAGATTTAATCGTTCAAGAGATTGAATCACAAGTTGCAGCAGCCTCCACTCAAGGAACCCTTAACCACCACATTTTCCTCCTTCTTCATCCTTGCCACCGACTTCCACATAGCAAGTGGAGTTGATCGATGCACGTTTACTGACCTTTGAAGGTTTTAAGCAAGCATCTTCTATATGGATTACCATTGGAGGTTATACTGTGAAGGAATACTGTGGTTTACTATAACCGTATAATGAACGAAAAGAAGAAAAAATGAGGGTGCTCCGCCAATTACATGTATGTCTCGGTAAACCCCTTCATTAATAACTAATTATTAGCGTGATAGCTTGATCCATGCGATCTTAAGATAGTTTACTTCCGCTTCCATAATATGTTAATAGATCTTAACAAGTGATATCAGAGCCAGGTTACCACTCAAATCATTCTAAATATACATGTATGAGTTTTGACCACCATGGAAAATTATGAGATAATATGCCATGATAGATGTGTTAGTTTAGTTTTCAGGTTCATAGAATGATTAATGAAATCTAGATCTGAGCTTTAGGAGTTTTAATTACATGAGAAATACAATATAGATCCAAAACTAAAATGAATTGGAAGCTGTTGCTGGAAATTTTGCAATCCTAGTTAGACTAGGACTGTGTTTTCATATCAAAATTGTATATACAAGAGATAGTCCATTTACATGGTGTGTCGAGATTTATTGTGTCAGATAGGGATCCTAGGTTTACATCTCAATTTTGAAAGAAACTACATGAGGCATTAGGGACCAGGTTGAATTTCAGCACAACATTTCACCCACAAACGGATGGCCAGTTTGAAAGGGTGATACAAACATTAGAAGACATGCTAACGAGTTGTGTGATAGATTTTGAAGGGAACTGGGAAAGATACTTGCCATTAGTGGAATTTGCCTATAATAATAGTTATCAAGCTAGTATTAAAATGGCACCGTATGAAGCACTGTATGGAAGGAAATGTCGAACGCCTCTCAGTTGGTTTGAAATGGGAGAAGCTAAACTAGTGGGACCAGATTTGCTGAGACAAATAGAAGAGAAGGTAAAGATTAGTAGGGAAAGATTGAAGACATCAAATGATAGGCATAAGTTCTATGCATATCGAAAACGCAAGGACATTGAGTATGCAGTTGAAGACAAGGTATTTCTGAGAGTCTCTCCATGGAAGTAGATCATTAGATTTGGTAAGCAGGGGAAACTGAGTTCTAGGTTTATTGGTCCATATGAAATTATGGAAGGTATTGGACTGGTAGCCTATAGACTAGCTTTACTGCCAGAGCTAGACAAAATCCATAATGTCTTTCATATGTCTATGCTCATGAGGTATAGATCTGACCCTTCACATATAATTCCATTAGAGGAGATAGATGTACAGGCAGACTTGACCTATGAAGAAGAGCCAGTTTGTATCTTAGCAAGAGAGGTCAAAGAATTGAGAAGCAAGAAATTTCCACTAGTGAAGGTTTTGTGGTAGAATCACCACTCAGAGGAAGCAACCTGGGAAAGTGAACCAGTGATGAAACAACAGTACCCTCAATTGTTTAAACAGTAGTAAAATTTCGGGACGAAATTTTATTTACAGGGGAAGAATTGTAACATCTTATTTCCTGTAATCCTAAATGACTATGTATAATTTTACGAGTATGAATGAAGAAGTATGTTTTATCAAGTGTAAGTTAATTAAGTCATAAAGAATGATAAATAAAATTAGTCAAGAAACTTAAGGTAAACATAAAGGAAATAAAGTGAAGTAAGTGAGAATGGAAATGAATGACTTGGCTGAGAGAGAGAAGCATATCTCGGTTGAAATGGGCTCGGTCAAAGATGCATTTCGATTAAAGTGTGTATCACAGTAGGAAGTGAGGGAAAGACCAACATGTCTCGGTTAAATGGAATGAATGCTCGGCTAAGGATTAGAGTGAAGAATGTAACTCGATTGCAATATGGATAAATAAAGGGGATGAGACACAGTGAAAGGAAGAATGGCTTGGTTGGATGAAGATGGAAAAGATGGACTACTATCAAGGTTTGATGAAGACGAGATAAGGATGGTTAAATCAACATGGATGAGAGATGAATGTAATTCGAATAAGTAGGATGTCAAAGGTTCAGTTCATGATGAATGAGATAAAGGAATGGACCGTTGAACATGATGGAAAGATGTAAAGACACATTTAAGGAAGGATGAAGGCTCAGTTTGGAAGGGAAGAAAGATGAGAGAAAAGTATAGTGGTCCATGATGTCTTAGTTGGGAAGGAATGAGTCAATTAAGATGGGGTTTAGTGGATATTAAATGTAAGTCCTAGCTTAAGAAGTGCCATCTGTCCAAGCGAAAGGATTAGTGGCATTGCCATTTAACTTAAGATGAACACCTGTCCTAAGTGAGGGTTAGGTGGCATAAAAAAGGTTGTATATAAGCTTAACACTTATAATTATCCACGGTTTAAACAAAGAGAGTGTTGACCCCATAAGCTCAAATGAGCATGTTTTGATAATTCCAAAACTTATGGAAATTATCTTTATTTTTAAAGAAAATACACTTTGCTAGAATTCTATGAAGTAAATGATTACAAGTCGATTTTGAAGAAATTAAAATGAATGAAGGATAAATTTTTAAAGACAAAGAGGACTTGAAGCACCAAGAATTTGAAGCTTTTAGAACATCATGTAATTTTAGAATTCTTGTGAAAAGAAGTGTAATACCCGGAACCGAAGAGGGCAGGAAGTGATCGCCGGTGCTAGAGAGAGCACGGATAAGGAGCGGCTTCTGGCAGGCTTCTAGGTGGAGGGATACATGAATGAATCGATCCCACACCCGAAAAAGAGGGATCCTGAGATTGTGTAGGGATGGGGCTGCACAGTTGAGTGATTTTGAGATTGTGCAGGTATGGGACTGTACAATTGAGAATAACTTAAGAGATTTGATAAGGTACTAGCTATACCAACAAGGTGCACCTTCCTTTTCGGGAGCCTTTCCGTAAAAACTCCATGGTTAAGCGTGCTTGGCCTGGAGCAATTATAGGATGGGTGACCTTCTGGGAAGTTCTCCCAGAAAGCATGCGAGTGAGGACAAAGCATGTTGGAAAGGATATATGTTGGTTTGTAGCGGCAGTCGTCAAATTTCGGGTGTTACAAGAAGTATAAGAGTGTGAATTGTCAAACATGCTAAATCATCCATACATGCATATTCATATGATATAGATTACTTTCAGAAATTGATTTCAAAGTTTGAAGAAAATATAGTCACTGAGTTAAAGTACAACCTAGACTTTCAAAAGTAGAACTTCTATTTTCACGATCCCAGGCTCTAAAATCAACTCTACACTAGAGTCCAAAAATAACGACTAGTTTTACTAAAATCTGTGTCAAACCTACCTAGATCTTCTCCAAATGGCTAGTTTACATCAAGAACATATACATTAAGTTGAAATATCTCATTTACACTTAAGAGAAGCAATTTTACATTAGGAGAATTTATTATAAAGAGCTTTTCTTCACTTGAGCATTTATTAAGCATTGATTGAGCATTCTTTGACAAATCAAACTCTTCTCCTTCTTTATAGCTTCAGCTGTAATAAGAGAAAAACAAGAGTTAATTTCTTTCATCCACCAAAACCTATTTAAGGTTGATTGCAAGCTTGGGATCGCTTATGTTTTGAGTGTTTGGTAAAAAACACTTGTATAAGGTTACAAGATCCTTTGAAAAATTAAGATAAGGTTACAAGATCCTTTGAAAACTTGGGAGAAGGTTACAAGATCCTTTTAAAACTTAGGAAAAGGTTACAAGAGCCTTTAAAAACTTGGGAGAATGTTATAAGAACCTAGGAAAACTTGGGAAGGTTACAAGATCCTTGAAAACTTGGGAAAGGTTGTAAAGGCTTGTCTCTTGCCATTCAAAATAGTCAATAGTGGAGCAACTTTTCAAAGGGAGGCTTTGGGAGAGTGGATATTGGCAAGAAGGCCGAACCACTATAAAATTCATGAGTTCTTATTCTCTTCCCTATCTTTTATTTTGATTTAAATTTATACTTGGTTAATCTGTGCTTATATCTGACTTATTAAACTTAGACTTTATTGAACGTATATGAGTTAGTTCAATCTTTAAGATATTTATCTGCTAGTGTTTCACAAATAGAGTTCTGGAACTAACGACAGTCTAAATTTGGATTTTAAAAGTTCTAGTTTCACTAAGTTCTGTAATTAACTGTGATAATCTTTATAGTTCAGAGCAAGGACTAAGATTCATAAAATTTTAAAAAGGTCTAATTCACCCCCTCTTGGACTTACATTAGGGACCAACAGAGAGAAAAGGGAAAAGTTTATAGAGATTCTTCATCTAAATTCTAAAGCACTTGAGAAAGAGAGATTAAGAGATCTTAGTGTTACATTAGAGAACAAGAAAGAGGAAGCTATGGCAGTAAAGGAAATTGCAAGGTGAACCATAACAAGGGAAGAAAAGAAGCTGTGAAGCAAAAAGGGAGGAAAAAAAGTTGATGTTTGACATAGATAAGCAAGACTGAATTGGAAGAAAGGAAACTACATATCCAGGTTAGGTGATTAATATGTATGAGTATTTGAGTTAGAGTTATATATGTGTTGAGTGTTTTTTATGATATGTGTTGAAAATGATAAATATAGTTAAATGATACATTTGATAATTTAGAGACTAAAAAGGATAATATAATTAGGAGTCATGCATGTTAATAAAGTTGGATAAAATTTATTGTGTAGGTTGACAAAAAAAAGGATGACATGTATAATATGAACAATCAAGCAATGAAAGATTAAATATAAAGAAAATAATGAGTAAACAAATAAGGAGAAAATGATAAATAGAAGCCATGGTTTAGTAAGAATACTAGGCGTGATATGAAATGGTTTAAGATGTCTCAGGTTGATATGGTGATGGGCAAGATATGACATAATTCATGAAATTTCAGTTTGATCTAAGGTGTGATAGGAAATGGTTGTGTAATAAGCATAAAATAATGGCTACTGTTTGGTTATTGATAGAGAAATTTTAAAAGAAATAGTAAATTTAGTATATTGCTTTAAGTAATACTGACTGTGTGAATAAAAAGGTGTAAAACGTGCACATAAACTAAATGGTTGTTGTGGCAGCCTTAATATAGCAGTGGAACATGATAAACAAGGAAGTGCTAAATGACTTGATGTATGAAGCCTTAACGTAACAATGGAATATGATAAATAAAGGAAGTATTTGGTTGATTATGGCATGAACAGGAAATGTGCTATACAATATTAATAATAAAAAAAATGTAAGACATGGACCTAGTTTGTTGATGTGGAATGCGAGTTAGTTTAAGGATATGACATGTCATTATCTGCAGTACTGCCACCGTCTGACACCTAGTGCCTACTATTTGAATGGATTTTCGGAGCTCCAGTTAGGTAACCCATGTGGACAAGTCTGGTACGCCCTCTACTATAGTTTGGCTTCGGCCCACATACCCTTATCTATCGATTGATCCTGCTTAAATGTTCATGGGCCTAAATGTTTATTTCATATAATAGTAAATGACCTGATAAGGAAACAAATACATGTATTAGAAATTAATATATAATATCTAGTTTGCTAATATGGGTTAATATTGTGTAACTATTGATAATTATGTCTGAATTGATTTTATTTCATTATCACATGATATTTGGTAAATATTATATTTATGAATTATATTTTTTTATTATTATCTACACCCATTAAGCGAAAATGCTCAACGTGTTGGTTCTTACTGTATGCAGGTTTTAGAGCAGCGAGATTAGGGGTCCAACAAGAAGGTCTGCAAATGATAAGTTTCAATTATAGCTGGTTTGTACATTTATAATATTTAGTTGATTTAGTAGCTGGCATGTACATAGTAATGTGTAGGGCTAGAATAGTATTTTGTTAAATGGCAGTTGAATAATTTGTAAATAAATTATATAGTAAGCAAATTGTAATTAGTGTATAAATTGTTATTTTATCGTTTCATAATTTAACTAGATGTGTTAATTAATGGATTAATAATTGGATACAATATAAGAGCTTCACACTCTATTTGGGTTATACGTTATTCAAGTAGAGAGTGTTACAATAAGAGCATGGCTATATTGGACCGCTACCAGCATTAGAACTCGTACCACTCGAAGGTGACCGAAATCCTAGCAAGCCTACGTATATTCTTATGTCATTTTCATGTCATAATTTTTCGATTTACCTTTCATTCTATTTATTTCCATCATGTTATCATACATTACACTCATCACATTTCCATATATGCATGCATATACATCATAATAACTCATCATAATTGTATAAAAGCATGCATCTTAACAATATTAAACCTAAGCATCATATGAAAGAAATTAAACTCCATCGCCAAGCATCATAATTAGGTGGTCATACAACATTAAGCTTAACATACTAGTTATTTTCATTCTACTTAATCATTATCTATTATATTTTTTTATTTTTTAGGGCAGTAACATCTATTACATAGTTCTCTGTTTGGGTCCATTCTTCCAAACCATTCAATGCATACTTGTAAAAAACATATAAAGGGAAAAAGGATGGGAAGATGACATAAAATGGGTGTGAGCTATTTTGAAATAGCTTCATGAGTAGACACATAAAACATCATACATAAAAAAATCATAAAGTTTTATGCTAGTGGAATGCAACATTCTCGAATAGTTCACATAAGTTCCACATAGGGTGATTCTGTCCCCATAGACTTCTTTGTTCGGTTACTGACGCAACTCCTTAAGACTTCATTAACATTAAACCCGAGAAGCTGAAGCATACCTTCGGGCCATGATCTGGGCAACTGAAACTTACCCTCGGAACTTCATTTACTATTAAGTATAGTGCTAAAAAACTCATTTCGATCATTTTGGTCTTATTATATATTGGTACCAAGTAGCTCCTTTTGATCAACTTAGTTGCTCATACCTTTCATATCATTCTTTCAATTCATCAGTTATTGAAGTATATGGCTCATCATCAAGTAGCTCATTTCGACTAACTTAGTTGCTCATACCTTTCATATCATTCTGTCAATTCATCAGTTATTGAATTATATGGCTCATCCATAAGTCACCGAGTCATATTATCATATACCACATATATATGTAATGCAACATACCTTGGTGCTAATCTAAGCAACCTAAACACCATGTTGCCTGCATCCACCATAAAACAGTTTTATATCATATAATTTGGAAGCATTTAGCATCTACTCACCTGTACAATTGCATCTTCACAATAATCCAACTATTACTACCTTTGGTTCCCTGAGTCTAATCCTACATTGATGGACTTTGGATTAGAGACAATCATAAACATCATTTTTATACTCTAAGACACATTCTCATACTTCCCCATTCATTTTACCTTACTTTTAAAGCTACTGTCCAGTTAACCTAGGTACTACAGTTGGAAATCGAGAGATATCCTTCACTCTTCTATAGTTTCTAAACCATTTTCTTACTTAGCCAAATGATGCCTTAACTACATCTCTTGGTACCAAACTGGAACCTTGCAAGGAATGATACTCTTTGAGTATTCGAGGTACTATCTTACTATACTTCGTCGAATGATATCTCAGGTATATCCCTAGACTACAAAATTATTTTGTTGATCAGGTCAACCAAATATCTCTACTACATCATTTACTTATTCATTTATCCTTTTTCGAGTCATAAATTTCCTCGATATTACCCTTCGGTCATCCTTATGACTCATTCTGGAAGCTTAGTTTCACAGTGACTAAATTATTGTTTCGGTGACCATAAACTGGGTCTTTCCCAGAAGGTCAAAATATGCTTCCTTGTGTTTCCAATCCACCTAGACAAATTTTTATGAATATTTTCACTTGGAAACATATCATCTAGCCTCAAAAAACATCATCTAACCTTAATAATATCATTCAAAATCCTACATAACATTAAATGCTCGTATCACTATTCATCATCTTCCATTTTTTTGCATTTTCCTGAGATTCTACAACTTCACTGTAAACACCAAAAGATTCATTATGCAATCATATATTTGTTGTCTTCTAACTTATTCACATGTATTTCATCTCATTTCATCAACTAAAAACATGCACTAACCCATATGCATCAAGAATCAGGTTCTTCCCGAAACTATCCAATATTTCATCAATATTGCTCTAAACTTGCATGCATGTTGTAGTTCTCACTCGTTTGCCCCAATAAAAGTTAGAAGGAATCTGAGTAACCATATTTAAAGGTGATTAGTGAAGGAGAGCTTGATTTCCTCAAGTTCTCAACTATGTTCTCGCTTCAATCGGTGGAAGCTTATCAAACTCCCAACTTACTATTTTTCTCTTGATTCTCCTTGGTAAATCTTCACTCTTTCACTCTTTTTTGCTCAATTTATCACTTTGGTGTTTTATAGGGATTTTCTGGGCACTCTATCAATTTGTTGGAGATGGTTTCTGTAAGAAACCATTCCTATTGCGGTCATGTCCATTTTGTAGGGACATGGTTCGACGCTAGGGTTTGTCTTTGAATCCTTGGTTCGGCTCTAAACCTTGTGCATCTCCAATTGACTTTTTTTCCCTCTTTACATTTCATTTTCTATTTTCATCATTTTTCTCATCTTTTAATATTTTATTCTTTGCATTTTAGTTCTTAATAATTTATCTATTACATTTTTAACCATTGTTCACTATTTTTGGTCCAATTTTTGAATATTATGAGAATATTTCGTCTTAAAAATTTGAATTTCAATAATGGATAAGTATTAGGTGTTACACTAAGGATTCATAAAATCATATTTGATAACCGATAATTAGTACAATAGTTGTAAAAAATAAAATTGTTAGAGGATCTTGAACAAAGTAATAAAATAAAGTTTATAGTATTTAAAATTATATATTAATTAACAAATATAAGATCCTGAGAATCATTAGGGTAAAATTAAAAATTTTTATAATATTAGAATAACTTAGTTTGACTAGTTACTAAAGTTCATCCAAGATTGTTTATTCGAAAAAATATCTCACATGCTTTATTTTTATCAAAATTAAAAATTAAATTTCTTGATAATTATAATAAAAATAAAATATTACTCAAAATAAATATTTGAAAATATAATAAAAATTTAAATTATTACAACATTACTATATTATGACTAGACCTCCTTACCATTTATACATGTTTGATCACAATTTGTATATATTCATTCAATATTTATTTCAAAACATTTATCACTCTTTTTCAACCAACAGTTCAACTTCAATTTCAAAATAATAAGCATTATATTTATGTCTAATATCATTCAACTTGTATATAGGATCTAGCAAAAATGCTATAAGTAACATCACATTAATCTTCTTTAGTGAACATGGTCTCATGAAATAAATGCTAGATATTGAATATGGAAACCTAGGCAACTTAAAGGTGACATCATATAATTTCTTAAGAAAATTTCAAAAGAATCCTAACATTATGTCAATCAAATTCACTAAGTAACTCATCCTCATATTCAACTTGAAATCAATTGTTTATATCTTCAAACCTATCAAAGGCTTTTTCTATGTCACTGTAAATTCCAACATTAAATATGTCGAGTTCTACCTAGTAGGACAATCTAATTGTAAAGATAGTTTAGACTTGAGTCTAATCAATTGACAACACTTCTTAAATATTTCAGAGTGTTGTGGACTAGTTCTTGTATGTTTCCCCATATCCTTAATTCTTCTCTAGAACCTTGCATAACATCAAGACCATCCCTTATAACTAACTCAATGATGTGAGTACAACATTTCATATGAAATGCATCTCTACCCAAAACAAATGCATTTTGCTTGGGTAGCCTTTTTCTTTAATTGATGAAGTCTCAAAAAATTGGCTGACATGTGCGATGACTAGACTTGCAAAACAGAGAAGAAGTACTCTGATGCTCAAATCAATATGGGCTTAAAAGAAAAATATCTTGAAAGTTAGGAGAGAAGAGAATAATAGAATGTGGTGTAATAATAGAATATATGATGTGTATGATAGAATGTATGTATCTAGGTTTCTTTAATTCCTTTATATAGGCCTTTGTAGGCAGCGAGTTTTAGTCCTCTTGGATTTAGGAGTTGTAATCCTCTTTTGAACATGATTCTATAGTAGAGTTATGTTTGTCTACCTATATTATTATTAAATCAAGACTCTTAGTCCTTAGCTATTTTCTAGATTAGACTCTATTATGCTTTGGATTGAGCCTTGCAGTTAAGCCCAAATGTTGACTTTTCACTTACACTAAGTTATAGGTTAATGGTCAAAGTATTTAATAATTCCAAACATATCAGATGTCTCCCCTAAGACTCGAAATACTCAATTCTAGGTGTGATGAGTTCGCTTATTTCATTTAATTTTTAGTAGTTTTGAGGTGATTTATATGACCGAGTGATCCATCTTACTATTCTTGACGTGGTCGATTAGGCCAACCTATGCTAAATGGGTAGACTTATTGACTCTTAGTTGAGCATATTGATATGCTCTCTTGAGTTGTTTGAAAACACCGACCTATTAGCTTAACTGATTTAGAAAGACTTTACACCCTTGACTTGTCCGAGTAAGCTGACTTACTCTAGTCTACTAGATTGACTAACTTTATAGTTGATTGACCCAAAATTACTTTTTTGACTTGTTGTCTTAGACCGACTTACTCGATAGACAGACTTACTGACTTAATTACTCGGTTTGGCCAAGTATACCATTTTAGTTTTCTGACTTAGCCGAGTAGTGAAGGCGGTAGGTGATCAATCCCCACCTCTTATTATGTAATGATTTTTCCAAAAAATATTTTTCTTTTTAATACTTATGTCACATAATTTTTATGCAAGTAAGAAATAGCTACATGTAAGAAATAATTCAAGTATGGAAAGGGCTTACTAGTCTTGTTGAGTGACTTTTCTTTTTCTTACTCCTATACTTATGGCCTGGCATCTCCATGTTGAAGGGTTCTTGTCTGCCGATTGTGGCTACTTCATTTTCTAACTATCATGGTGGTTTTTGTGTGCGCATATTTCAGCAGCTTAGTGGTGTGCATATTTTAGCGGCTTTGTGCGCTTATTTCAACGGCTTTGTACGCATATTTCAGCTTCTTTCTGTGCATATTTCAATGGCTTTGTGTGCTTATTTTAGCAGCTTTATGATCATATTTCAGCGGCTTAAAGGTGCGCATGTTTTAGAGGCTTAGAGGTGCGTATATTTAAGCGGCTTAGAGATGTGCATATTTAGTAGCTTTGCTGGAGACATCTTCATTTACACTGATCATGGCAGCTTGTTGTTGAAGCATCCTGCTTGATGCATCTTTGGTTGTGTTAATCGTGGCGTCTTCTATAAAATAAGGTTTTTTAGTATATAGTAGTTCTTTATTTGTATGAATAAAATCCTGAGCTTTTTTATCATCTATCGATGACATGGCATATGTTTATTGTATAGCCTTTAAGTGGCTTTCTTTCTCTCCAAAGATCATCCTTTGGTTTATCGAGATGAAAAAATATCTTCTACCTTTATTGTTGTGACTCTTATCTATTAAGTTAGACAACTTTATTCATCGTGCCACATATTTTTCTTTAATCGACTTCCTTTTTAAAGGGTTGAGTGCTTTTTCTTAGAGAATTATGGAGTCTATCAACTTTTCTTCACTAATCCAAGTGCTTTTTGATTTGTCATTCTTGATTTCGAGGCATCCTTGTATTTTGTGGATGTTAGCATGTCGATCATAGCTGCTGATATGCATGACTCTTGCAAAATGAATATTTTTTAGTGTTGATAAATATAGTTTGATAAATTCTTACTGAACCAAATATACTTTGGGGCATTGTATCATCCCTCACCGGTGATGCTTTTTGGTCATACGACTTTTATTAGCCTTTAATGGACTTTTATTATCTTCAATGAACTTCTCTTTGTTCTTTCATGGAGGTGAATGGCTATGATCTTCCATGATTTGATTCTGCTGATTTACAAGGTTAGTTAACTCCCTTTATTGTGCTACATATTCATTCCGTCGAGTTATGTAGTTGGTCAGTAGTATTTTATTTTTTCGAGTCACATAATCGATTGGCGATAATTCCCTTTGTTGAATTATTTAGTCAGTAGTACTTTGTTCTGCCAAGTCATTGAGTTGGTCGGCTACCCTTCATGGTGCTGAGTACTCTACCGAGTCATCGAGTTGGCCAGCTACCCCTTATGGTGTTGAGTATTTTGGTCAGTTTCCATCAATTGTGATGAGCACTTAACTCTACCAAGTTATAGAGTTGGTTGGCAGTATTTTACTTTGCTGAATACTTTTTCTTCATTGAATATATGGACTTTTTACCTTCCTCCCTTCATTTTCTTCTGGATCTGTGCACTTACTTATCTTTATTGAGTGTTTATTCTTTATTCGAGTACTCCCATTGATTTTTATTTTAAGTCTGCTTTTGAGGCATCCTCGTCGAGGAATCCTCATATTTGATCGACTCTATTTTGATGTGAACAAATTATTGTCTTTCACCTTTTTATTTATTAGGTTTTGGAAAAATAAGAAAACACCAAACTTATAAGAGCATTTTTGCTTACGAAAAATAGGATTCTTTTAGGTTGGCCATGTTCTATGTGTGGGGTTAGATATATCCTCGGGATGTAGTAATTGTCACGTCTAGTTTCTTGGGATTTTTCTCTCTCGTTGCCACAAGAGTTAGGTTTTTCCTGCCTTATGGTTTGCACTTTATCATCCAGCTGGATATGTTTCTGAGCTTTCTCCATCATTTGTTAGTATGTGGAGATGAGATTCTTGATCAAAGAATCCATGAATTTTGTCTTGTGGGTTCCCCTTTTCAATGATTCATATGCAGTCTCTAGGTTTAGCTCTTCCACCTATATAGCTTTGACGTTAAATCGGTTGACATAACTTTTCAATGACTTGCCTTCTCCTTGTGGAACCTTTTTTAGGTTAGAAGAGAGATTCTTTAATGGGATGCAAGTTACAAACTTGGACTTGAATTGTTCGGTCAATTGGCAAAAACTACCAATTGATATGGTGATAGGTGTTGGTACCATCTTTAGGCCAGTCCAATGAGAGTGGATGGGAAGACTCGGCAGAGAACAAAGTCATTCACATCTTGTAATTGCATGACCATTTAGAACCTAGCTAGATGGCTCCTCGGGTCTGTTGTCCTATTATACTTATCCAAAGTTAGCAGCTTAAACTTTGGTAGGAAAGGCTCAAAAAGAAATTCTTTAGTTTTGGGGGTGCCCTCCCAAAGTTCATAGTTATCTTTATCTTCCTTTTGGTAGCATTGCATAGTCTTTCTAATTCTCTAGTCAACCTTTCGATTTTTCAAGGATTATCCCTCGGCTACCTTTTTCCCCTACTTTGTTGCTTGATATGAATTCGTCATAAGGGTGGCTTGGGATGCCACCTCCTTCATCCAATGGTGCTCTAGTTCTTCCTCTAACTTCATGATTCATTGCAGTAGTTGTTCATTTGTCAAAGTGCTAACTCCCTAATTATTGTTTGTCATCGCACAATAAAAGGATGTTTCGAAGTAAGAGAGTATATGTGATAGAAACAACAAATTTTAGTTTTGTTGTTCCTATAGATGGCGCCAATTAAAAGAGAAATCTCTTGAAATCTAAGAGAGAAGAGAATAATAAAATGTAGTGTAATAATTTGAATGAAGAATGTGTATGATAGAATGTGTGTATGTGGGGTTCTTTAATTCCTTTATATAGTCCTTTATAGGCTAAGAGTTTTAGTCCTCTTGGATTTAGGAGTTATAATCCTCTTTTGGGTAGGATTTCGTAGTAGAGTTATGTTTGTCTACCTTTAGTATTTTGGATTAAAACTCTTGGTCCTTAGCTATTTTTTAGATTGGACTTTATTATGGTTTGGGCTGAGCCTTGCAATTAGCCTAAATGCCGACTTATCACTTAGACTAAGTCAAAGGTCAGTGGTCAAAGTATTTAATAATTCCAAACCATATCACAAATGCATTTTGCTTAGGTAGGCTTTTTCTTTAATTGTAAGACAGCGAAGTCATTAGAAGATGCATTATCAAAGGTGTTGTCTATAACCTTAGATCCCCATTATTCCATGCAAAAATTTATTGCATTTCTAATATTAACCGCTTTATGAATCTTAATAATAATGAAATTTAAAATGCATTTAATCAAAATCAATAAAGTAAGCAATCAAACGTTAATAAGACAAGTTCTGAACACTATTCCATGATGCAATTAATCAAAATCATTAAAATGAGCAATCAAACATTAATAAGACAAGTTTTGTACACCTAGACACAATGAATGCTTGGGATGCCGCCTCTTTCGTCTGATGGTGCTCTAGTTCTTCCTCCAACTTCATGATTCGTTGTAGTAGTTGCTTACTAGTCAAAGCACTGATTCCCTTATTATTGTTCGCCATTGCATAGTAAAAGGATTTTTCGAAGTAAGAGAATACGAGTGAGAGAAACAATAAATTTTAATTTTGTTGTTCCTACAGATGATACCAATTGATGAAGCCTTATAAAACCCGACTAACATGTGTGATGATTAGACCTGTAAAAAAAAACATTCTGACGCTCAAGCAAGTAAGGGCTTAAAAGAGAAATCTCTTGAAAGTTAAGAGAGAAGAGAAAAGAATAATAGAATAATAGAATATGGTGTAATAATATGAAGGTAGGATGTGTATGATAGAATGTGTGTAAACGAAGTTCTTTAATTCCTTTATATAGGCCTTTGTAGACTAAAAGTTTTAGTCCTCTTAGATGTATAAGTTGTAATCCTCTTTTGGGCAAGATTTTGTAATAGAGTTGTGTTTGTCTACCTTTAGTATTATTGGACCAGGACTCCTGGTCCTTAACTATTTTCTGGATTGGACTCTATTATAGTTTGGGTTAAGCCTTGCAGTTAGGCCCAAATGCTGACTTGTTACTTAGACTAAGTCAAAGGTCAATGATCAAAGTATTTAATAATTCCAAAAACCATATAACAAATGCATTTTGCATGGGTAGCCTTTTTCTTTAATTGTAAGACAACAAATTTATTAGAATATGCATTATCAATGGTGATGCACATAACCTTAAATTCCTATTATTCCATACAGAAGTTACTTACATTTCTAATATACATTGCTTTATGACTCTTATTAATAATGAAATTTAAGATGCATTTAATCAAAATCAATAGAATGAGCAATCAAACATTAATAAGACAAGTTGTGAACACTATTCCATGTGTCTACGATTAAAGAAATCCTTTGACACCTATATGCAATGAGGGCAAGTAACTTCTTTTCGTCAGCAATGACAATTTATAGTAATCTCTAGCTATTGTATATCTGGATGGAATTATTATGGTATAATAGTTTGTAAGAACTCTATAACTCTTTTCTTCTCAACAAACCTAAGAGAGCTCATTTTTAATGATCATCTTAATTAAAGCTTCTTTACAAGCTTGTTGATCAAATTGCCAACAAATTAATTTCACTCCCTCACTCTCAAAAGCCTTATGAAAGCAAAATATAATTTGTCAAAGAAATGAAAACAATGGGTAAATGAATTAAAAAAAGGGGTTGTTACACAATAAATCAGTTGCACCCTTTATTACATTAATTCCTCAAAGCATCATAAGGTTTTCCACTTACGTTGAAGGGAGTCTATTGCACATAAATGGTTGAATTGTATTTGACAAATCCTAAGTTATTACTGTCTTTTACTTTGTAAAATGCTCTTAGGGTATTTCCTCAACAAAGTCAAGTTGTCTCACTTGGATTTTGATGTTGGACTTGGGTTTGTTTATAGGTATCTTAATACATATTGCGAAATAAATGCTTAAAATTTCATCATTTCATTTGCCTGTTATTGACAAATTTAATCTTATTCCAGTATTTGGCATATTTGTCATTTGGAGTATGACAAAGTTGTGATTAGTGTCAAAACGAAGTTTGTAAAGAGTAGCTCATGATGAATGGGTATAATCATTAAAATTGGATATTGATTGACCGAAAAGGTGTGATTTCTCCCATTTGGTCTCTCTTCAATGTCTCTCGTCAAGTAACTATAGGAAATGTTATTGGTCATAAGTGAAAGTTCTACTTGAGACAAGTTTAATCCCACATTGCATTTGTCAAACAAAATTGGTTGAAATCACATTGGAATGGTGTTGCACTTTTCACACATCATCGATATCTCTCTCTCCTTAATCCTAATGTTCCTTGTTATCACTATATATGGCACTTGGAGAGCTCACCTATTGCAGTTTGATTGGGGGATAGAGTCGCTAATGGTTTATGGTTGGAGGAAATGATTGCCAGCAATTAAATGCTTGAAAGATAGCAAAAAGCAAGAGAAGCTCGAGTAGGATAGAGAAAAAGAGAGCAGTCAATTACCCCTTTGTGCAAACTATAGATATTTCTACATTCTTTTTTTTCACTTTTAAATATAAAATTACTAAACAATCCCTAAACTTCTCAATGTAAGAAAATTTAGTTAAAACTCTTTCAATTTACTAAATAAATAAATAAGCCTTTAATAATTAAAATAATTTATTAATAAATATAAAAAT